>MU686018.1:0-116096 GCA_026770625.1 Nicotiana glauca | reverse complement strand
TTTGGGGTGGGGGGGGGGGGGGTTGTTTTTCAAAATTAAAAGAAGAAGAGAAGAAAAAGAAAAAAAATAAAAAAAATAAAAAATGTACCTGATACCCCCACGGTCGACCGCAACCATGAAGGGTTTTAAAATTCGAGACAGTGTATTCCACGGTTCACCGAGGTCCTCGCCGCGGTCCCAGGAAAATTTATAGCCCTCCAGCAATTTTCACGGTTCACTGCGTTCCTCGCTGCGATCGCGAGGCTGGCAACATGTTTTCTTTCTCTCTTTTCTCTTTTTTTATAGGACGTTACAAGAACATACTTACAATAATATTCGTGGGTTGCTTCCCACGTAGTGCCTGATTTAACATCGCGGCACGACGCAGATAAGCGCATTTAAGGCTCGCTCGACCACCGAGGTTCTGTCAGATTTGTCTCAGATACCACCTTTGGCTCTTGCATGCCGATGTAGAACTTCAATCTCTACCCATTGACTCTAAATGTGTGAAAGTCTTTCTCCGAGGCAATATCCACAGCTCCTAAAGGGAAAATTTCTACCATTCGAAATGGACTAGACCATCTAGACTTAAGAGTACCCGGGAACAACCGTAGTCTTAAGTTATAAAGCAATACCATGTCCCCAGGTTTGAAATGTCGCTCAACAATGTTCTGGTCGTGCAACCTCTTCATCCTCTCCTTATACAATTTTGTGCTCTCGAAAGAAAGATATCTGAACTCATCGAGCTAATGTAATTCAGTGATTCTTGTTGTGCCTGCCACATCAATATCTAAGTTCAGTTGTTTCAATACCCAACATGCTTTATGTTCAAGTTCCACTAGCAAGTGGAAGGCCTTACCAAATGCCAACTTATATGGTGACATACCAATTGGTGTTTTGAAAGCAGTTCTATAAGCCCAGAGTATATACTCTAGCTTTTTCGCCCAATCAGTTCTGGTGGCATTCACAATCTTGGTTAGCACACTCTTTATTACTTTGTTGGACACTTAAACCTGCCTACTAGTCTGAGGATGACATGGAGTAGTCACCTTATTGCGTACATCATACTTTGCAAGCAACTTCTCGAAGGCTTTATTACAGAAGTGGGTGCCTACGTCGCTGATAATCCCTCTTGGTGTCCCAAATTAGGTGAATATATTCTTCTTCAAAAATCCCACCACCAGTCTTGCATTATTAGTGGGAAACACTCCAGTTTTAACCTATTTAGACACGTAATCCACAACAACATGTATGTACTTATTACCAAAAGAGCTGACGAAGGGACCCATGAAGTCAATCCCCCAAACATCAAACACCTTTACCTTTTGAATCGGGTTCATGGGCATCTTATGGCAATGAGAAATATTCCCGGTCCGCTGACATTCATCACAGCCCTTCACTCATAGGTATGTATCTCTAAACACTATTGGCCAACAGAATTCAGCCTCTAACACTTTCGTAGCTGTATTGACCCCTCCAAAATGTCCTCCATATGTTGATGCATGACAAGCCTGCAAAACAGAAGATTGTTCTATCTCGGGAACACACCTCCAGATCATATTATCAACACATATTCTAAACAAATAAGGCTCGTCCCAATAATACATGCGGCAATCACGATAAAACTTTTTCTTTTGTACAGATGAAAGGTCATGGGGAACTATACCACAAGCCAGGTAATTTGCAAAGTCTGCATACCATGGTGCTTCCCCAAGACTAGCTGCGAGTAGCTGCTTGTGTGGAAAGGTTTCCAAAATCTCTTTTACCTCGACTGATTTTTCAGCTCCTTCAAGTCGTGATAGATGAACAGCGACTTGATTTTCTGTGCCCTTACGATCATGAATTTCTAGGTCAAATTCTTGCAACAGTAGCACCCAACGAATCAGGCGTGGCTTAGACTCCTTCTTCTCAATCAAGTACCTGAGAACTGTGTGATCAGTGTATACAATTACCTTGGATCCAATCAGATATGATCTGAACTTGTCAAAAGAAAACACCATCGCTAACCTCTCCTTCTCCGTCATAGTGTAGTTGAGTTGTGCACCGCTTAGGGTCCTGCTTGCATAGTAATCGAGTGTATCATTTTACCCTTTTGCTGCCCAAAAACTGCTCCTATGGCATAGTCACTTGCATCACACATGAGCTCAAATAGTTGCTCCCAATTGGGTGCATTTACCAACCTCTTAGTCAATTCCTCAAATGCCAACCTGCAATCATTAGAAAACACAAAGGGCTGATCCTTTTCAAGAAGTTTGCATAATAGGTTAGCAATTTTGGAAAAATCTTTTATGAATCACCGGTAGAACCTGACGTGTAGAAGGAAACTTCTCACCGCCTTAGCTGAAGTGGGCGGTGGTAGCTTTTCAAGCACGTCAACCTTAGCATGGTCGACCTTAATTCCTTTACTGGACACTCAATGCCCCAGGAATATCCCTTCATGTACCATAAAATCGCACTTCTCCCAGTTTGGCACTAAATTTGTCCCCACACATCTTTTGAGAACCCTTTTTAAGTTATGAAGAAAGTCTTCGAATGAATCTCCTACCACGGAGAAATCGTCCATAAAGACTTCCATAATATCCTCCACCATGTTTGTGAAAGTGGCTAACATGCACCATTGAAATGTTGTTGGTGCATTGCAAAGCACAAAAGGCATTCTCCGAAAGGCGAAGATGCCATACAGACATGTGAAGGGTGTTTTCTCTCTATCTTCGGGGGCTATTGATATATGATTGTACCCCGAATATCCATCTAAGAAATAGAAGTGTTATCGCCCGGCGAAACTGTCCAATATTTGGTCAGTGAAAGGCAAGGGGAAATGGTCCTTCCGGGTGGCTGTGTTCAGTTTTCGGTAATCCATGGAAATCCACCATCCCGTGACTGTACGAGTTGAGATCAACTCATTGTTCTCATTTTGCACAACAGTCATTACCTTTTGTTGGCACACATTGGACATGACTGACCCAATTGCTATTAGATACGGGGAAGATGATTCCCGCATTTAACCATTTGATTACTTCCTTCTTTGCTACCTCTTTCATGTTTGGGTTCAGCCTTCGTTGATGTTCTCTGGAAGGTTTGTGTCCTTCTTTCAAGAGAATCTTATACATACAGAAGGCTGGGCTGATACCCTTAATGTATGCCATGGTCCAGCCAATGGCAGTCTTGCTTTCTTGCAGTACCTGTAAGAGCTGTTCTACCTGCACATCTAGCAAATTGGATGATATAATAATAGGCAAAGTAGAATTAGGGCCAAAGAAAACGTACCTGAGGTGATCTGGGAGTGGCTTCAACTCCAACTTGGGTAGTTCCTATATTGATGGCTTTGCTGGAGGTGTAGCCATTTTTTCTAACTCAAGAGACTCGAATTGAGGTTCCCTTGTCCAGAATCCATGGCCTTCACTTGCCATGACCCATTCAGCTAACCTTTCACTATCCGTCTCCTCTAAATTTGTCAGAGATGCCTCTAATAGATCTTTAACTATCAGGGTCACATCATCTTCTTGCAGGACCACATCTACTACCTCCACTAGAGAACAGTTAGCATATTTACTGGGTCTCCTCATAGATTCCTGAACATTGAATATGACTTCTTCATTGTTCAGTCTCATTTTTAGTTCCCTAGTCTCACAATCGATCATTGCTCTTCCATTTGCCAAAAATGGTCTACACAAAATGAGAGGTATCTTCTTATCTACCTGACAATCCAGAATAACAATGTCTACAGGGAACACAAACTTCCCCACTAGCACCAATACATCATCAAAAATACCAGTTGGCCTCTTCACCATGCGGTCAGCCAGCTGAAGCAGCATCGAAGTCGGTCTAGCTCTAGCAATGCCCTGTTTGGTGTGTATAACCAGCTACATCAGATTTATGTTGTCTCCCGAATCACACAATGCCTTTGTAAAGGCATAACTCCCAATTGTGCATGGAATAGTAAAGCTACATGGATCAAACATATTTTGAGCCATCGGTGTTGTAACTACTGCGCTGCAGGTTTGTGTCAGAGTTACAGTCATAGTGGAAACATAATGAAAATCAAACTTCCGTGACATTAGATCCTTTATCATCTTGGCATAACCGGAAATCTCCCTCAGAGCATCCATTAAAGGAATATTCAACTGAATTTGATGTAGCATCTCCACGAATTTCTTGTATTGAACTTCTTTTGTTTTACCAATCTCTGAGGGAAGGGTGCAAGTATCACCCTTTGTGCAATGATTGCTGGCTTCTCTCTGTTGGAATTTCTAGTACAAGAGGTGCCACCTGTTCTGCAGCTTGCTCATTCATCTTATCTTTGCCTTTTTCCTCCGGACTCTGTTCAACCACCGCTTCAGTAAGTTCTGTTGGTTCCTCCACCTCTAATGGAATTGGAGTGACTGGCATACTCTCCTTACCGGATTGTATAATCTCCTGTTCTTTGTCGAAATTTCTCCCATTCCGGAGACTTATGCCATCAGCTGATTCGGATTTTGCTCCTTGGGGTTTATATTTGTGTCTGCAGGCAAGGTTACCTGAGGACAGTTGTTTAAAGCCATGGACACCTATCCCAGCTGCATTTCAATGTTCTTTATGGCTGAATCATACACGACCAACTTTTCCTGCAATTTATTATTTATCCCAATGAGTTGCTGAAGCATACCCCTAATTTCCATCATGTTGTTATCTTGCTGAGGAGGTGGTTGATATGTTAATTGTTACTGATTTTGCTGTGGATAGCCCTGCGGTTTCTGATATGGTACTGGCACCATTTGGCCTTGAGGGTGCATACCTACAGGCTGTTGCATCTTTAGCCTGTACTGCTGATTTTGCGGCGGTCTCCACTATTGTCCTCCCTGTCTCTGCACCCCATAGTTGTTGACATAATTCATATATTCTCTTGCCCCTTGATTTTCACCTTCTTCGCTCCATGAACACATATAAGACTGATTAATACAAGGTGTACCCAGTCCTCCATTTGTTGTATCAACAATGTGCACCTGTTTTGTACACATATCATCAATCTTCTTTGTCAATATGCTCACCTGGGTCACGAGTGTGGACATGTTCTCTGCATGCGAATTATTTGGATCAAGAGGAACTGAATGCACTATGGGTGCTAGTGTAGTACCTCTAGTCATCCACCCCGAATTTTGTGAAATCTTATCAAGAAGGATTTTGCACTCGGTGAATGTCTTACTGAAAAATGCACCTCCAGTTGAAGCATCCACATTTGCTTTTAAATTGTCAGCTAGCCCCATGTAGAATCTCTGGCCGAGCATCTAGTCTCAAATGCTATGGTGAGGACACTTCACTAGGATCCCTTTAAATCTTTCCCAAGTTTCTTGCAAGGACTCAGTCGGCTGCTGCTTATACTGCAATATTTCATCAATCTGTCTTGCATTCTTGTTAGGTGGATAAAACTCATTCAGGAACTTCTTGAATAATTCCTCCCAAGTGACAGTGGAATTGATAGGGATCAAATTTAGCCAAGTATGAGCTTCCCCGGTCATAGAGAATGGAAACAGAAACAACTTTATAGCTTCCGGGGTCATATTTAGCTGCCATTGGGTCATACAAATTGACAAAAAAAATTTAAGTGTTGCTGCGGGTCTTCAATGTGTGATCTAGAGAACAATCCTTTATTCTGCAGAAGATGCAGCATATTGTTAGTTATCTGGAAGGTCTCTGCTTGAATTGTGGGCACAGCTATAGCAGTGGCCAAGTTATCAGCTATGGGTTGTGCCCTGTCATAAAGTGCAGCTTTGGGCATAAAAGGCCCCACTACTCTTACGTTGGGGTCTGCTGGCGGATCCCCAACATTTCCAATGAGGTTTTATGCGTCACCCATAACTAATTCGAGTTGGTTTGGTTGTTGGGATTATTGTGTTCTCTTGTTGGCATGGTTCAATGCCCTGAATGATTTCTCGGGGTCTAAGAGTCCTTGTAGCAGTTCTCCACTCCTCGAAGAATTTCTAGGCATACATCTGAATTCCACAAGAGTTCAAATGTTAGAATTTCAATGAAAATATTAGGTAGAGAGAAAACTGACTACACTAAGAATTTCTTTACTTCTTTCAATTGTAATTTATAACACAGTTAATTCCGCTGCAACGGCACCAAAATTTGATCACGCCCAACTATGCCTTATAAAAAGACACGCGGACGTTGCAAATATAGTCTGAGTATTTATGCCTAGAGTCGAACCCACAGAGAATTATAATATCAATGACTTTCTTTAGATCTACTCAATTTTATGGAATCAACTTTCCTAAACTTTATAAATCACAATTGATGGTATTACTAATAACTAAGACTGAAAGTAGATAGACAACTGAAAACTAACTATGCTTGAGTTGTAAACAATTATGAGAAGGTTGTAAGGCTATGATTTCCCCTATTGATGGAATCCCTTTCGGTTATGTTTCATACAAATTCACCAGCACATCTCTATCAATTATGAGCACTCTATTTACCGTAAATCTCTCCCGAGTAATCACAATAATTTACTAGACGCACTCTCCCGAGATATGCTAGCTAGCTTAGTTTATTACAGTAACCGTTATACTACACCCAATGCTTCATTATCCCTAGTCCTGCCTCTAAACACACAGTTATAGATCCCTCTTATACTTTGGGAGTGATATTGTTCAATAACTACCTAAATATACACTCCCCCGAGTTATGAATACTAAATAGGCACAACTAATTGAGGATCATGTCAATTAACTACAACAAACACGTAGTTGAACAAATAAAGACTAACTGGCAATCTATATTAGCATAATCAACAAGTTCATCCTTCAATAGTTTCCATCAAAACCTTAGACAAAGGATTTAGCTACTCATAACAAAGTAAGAGAAAACTACTAAATTGTTCATAATGTAAAAATTGCAAGAAAATAAAAGAGATAGAGAACTATAATATTTTTGGGTGATCTCTCACACTTATTCCTCCTCCAAAAGTAATATAAAAAAAATAAGCTTCCCCTCTCTTAGGCGAGTTTCTATAGCTTATAAGGGTTTTACAAAAGTTTTCCTGAATTGACACTTTGGCCCCTAAATTTCCAGGTTCGTGAACAGTTCACCGCGGCCGCGGCGTGGACCGCTGTGAACACTGCCCGGTTTGGTTTTTGTGTTTGATCTCCCCGTGCTGCACCTCGGTCCACGACGGTCACGGTGGACTTTTTCCCAGGTCATTTTCTTCTGCTCCTTTGTGTTCGGTACTTGTTGAGTGGGTGTTTTCTTCACATTATCGCCTCCAAACACTTCATGTTGCTTCCTCACATATAATATTCCCTGTGAAACCAAATAACACTATTGAAAGCATTTTTGTTGGTAATTTAACTTATAAAACAACAACAAAGCATGAGCAATTAAGGTGTAAATATCAACTATATAGCCTACTATCACTTTTCGTACGTTATTTTTGATATCACAAATTCTAAATTTCTGTCTTCTATTCTCTCATATATGGTAAGAACACATGCTACTCAAGATGATCAGGCACCCGCACCCCTTATTAGAGGCGTCAGAGTCCAGGGCCAAGGTAGAGGCCGAGGACGCACTCGTAGTGTAACCAGAGCACCCGCAAGAGCTACTGCTGAGGTGCCACCAGCAGAACCAACCGGAGTCCAGAAATCTGATATGTTTGCTACTACTACTCCAGTACTCTAAGAGACTCTAGCACAGTTTATGACTATGTACACCCCTCTAGCTCAGGTGGGGTTGCTTCCCCTTGCTGCAGTTATATCCCAGGCCGGAGGAGGAGCACAGACTCCCGCCACCTACACTCCTGAGTAGCAAGTGCATATTGATCAAGTCCAGAGGCCATTCACGTACAACTGATAGCCCTAGCTCAGCTTGAGGAGAGGGCAGTAGTTTCAAAGGAGGAGCATAAGAGGCTTGAGAGGTTCAAGAAGTATCAACTTCCGACATTTAGCAAACTAGCCTCAGAGAATGCCCTTGGATTTCTTGAGAAGTTCTATCGTATCCTCCGTAATATGGACATATTAGGATCAAGCGAGGTTTCCTTCTCTACCTTCTAGCTTTGGGGAGTCGCATATCAGTGGTGGCGTGCTTCTGAGTTAGACAATCTGGATGAGGCAGATTCCCTGATTTGGGCTCAGTTTTCAGATATTTTCACGAGGGAGTATGTCCCTTAAAGACTTAGGGATGCCTGGCGTGCGAAGTTTGAGTATTTACACTAAGGTACTATGACTGTCTCAGAGTATGCTGTCCGTTACACCAAATTGGCTAAGCATGCACTAGCTTTGGTCTCTACAGTCCGTGACAAGGTTTGCTTGTTTATTGAGGGTATTATTTCTAGCAATAGGTCTAGCATGGATCTTGAGTTAGAGATTGATATTTCTTATCAGCGGGTGGTGAGCATTGCTAGATGATTGAGGGTATGCATGCTTGGTATAGAGAGGAGAGGGAGGACAAGAGGTCTCGAGAGTCAGGCCATTATTCTTGTGCATGTGCCCTAGCTACTGGTCGTCATGGAGGGGTTATATGAGTCATCCCGTTCATTCATCTCTTCTAGGAGCCAGTGGTATTCCAGCTCCACTTAGGCCTCATGAGCCTTATTATGCACCTTCTGTATCTAGTGCGCCTCCTGCACGTGGTGTTTCAACTGGTCAATCCAGCAGACTTTTCTCAAGCCAGTCACAGCTGCCACATCCTCCCAGAGCTTGTTTTGAGTGTGGTGACACATGCCATATGGTGAGGGATTTCCCTTGACTTAGGATGGCTGCACCTCAACAGACTTCTCAGCCATAACGTGCTCAGCAGAATTCTCAAGCTATGGTCCCAACACCAATTGCTACCCTACGAGCCTAGCCAGCTAGAGGTGGAGGTCGGGGAGGTAGATGTCTCCCTCGAGTGGGATGCCAGGCCAGATACTATGCTTTTCCTACCCGTATTGAGGCTGTCGTCTCTAATTCTGTCATCACAGCTACTATCTTGGTCTGTCACAGAGATGCATCAGTTCTATTCAATTCAGGCTCTACTTATTCTTATGTGTCTTCTTATTTTGCACTACATTTAGGTGTATCTCGGGATTCTTTGAGTTCCCCTATTTATATTTCTACTCTGGTTGGAGATTCTCTTAATGTGGACATTGTTTATCAATCGTGTTTGGTTTCTCTTAGTGGTTTTGAGACCAGTGTCGATTTATTATTACTCATCATGATTGATTTTGATATTATTTTGCGCATGGACTGGCTGTCGCCCCATTATGCTATTCTTGATTGTCACGCCAATACCATGACACTGGCTATGCCAGGTGTACCGCATATTGAGTGGAGGGGTGCTTTAGGTCATACTCCCAGTAAAGTTATTTCTTTCCTTATGGCTCAATGTATGGTTGAGAAGGGGTGTGATGCGTTTCTAGCTTATGTAAGGGATGTCAGTATGGATACCCCTTCTATTGATTCAGTCCCAGTAGTACGGGATTTCTCTGATGTGTTTCCAGCTGATCTTTTGGGCATGCCACCCGATAGAGATATTGATTTTGGCATTGATCTGTTGCCGGGCACTCAACCCATTTCTATTATTCTGTACCGTATGGCTCCTCCTGAGTTGAAGGAGTTAAAGGAGCAGTTTCGGGAAGGGTTTCATTCGGCCTAGTGTATCATCTTGGGGTGATCCTGTCTTATTTGTGAATAAGAAAAATGGTTCCATGCGTATATGTACTGATTATCGCTAGTTGAACAAGGTGACAGTGAAGAACCGTTATCCTTTGCCTCATATTGATAACCCGTTTGACCAGTTACAAGTGCTTGTGTGTTTTCTAAGATTAACTTGCTTTCAGGCTATCATCAGTTTAAGATTCAGGAGCTAGATATCATCAGTTACAGGTACGGTCATTACGAGTTCCTTGTTATGTAATTTAGGAAAACTAATGCCCCAGCAATTTTCATGCATTGATGCACAGTGTTTTCTGACCATATATTGACTCATTTGTGATTGTCTTTATTGATGACATTCTGGTATATTCTTGGAGTCGGGAAGATCATGAGCAGTACCTGAGGATAGTGCTCCAGCCCTTGAGATAAAAGAAACTATACACTAACTTCTTGAAATATGAGTTTTGGTTAGATTCCGTGGTGTTCTTGGGTCATGGGGTCTCGAGTAAAAGTATTCAGGTGGATCTGAAGAAGGTAGAGGCAGTGCAGAGTTGGCCCAGACCATCATCAGCTACAGAGTTCGGCATTTTTCTTGGCTTGGCAGGTTATTACCGTCAATTTGTTCTGGTGTTTTCATCTATTGCGAACTTATGACCAGGCTGACCCAGAAGGGTGCTCCATTCTAGTGGACGGAGGAGTGCGATGAGAGCTTTCAGAAGCTCAATACAGTTTCTGACTACTACCCCAATTTTGATATTGCCTACTGGTTCGAGGTCTTATACTGTCTATTGTGATGTCTCGAGAGTTGGTCTTGGAGCGGTATTGATGCAGGACGGTAGGGTGATTGCCTACGCGTCCAGACAGTTAAAGATACATAAGAAGAATTATCCTGTCCATGATCTTGAGTTAGCTGCTGTTGTTCACGCCTTGAAAATCTAGCGTCATTACTTGTATGGTGTGCCTCGTGAGATTTATGCTGATCATCGGAGTTTGCAGTATTTATTCAAGTAGAAGGACCTTAACTTGCGCTACATGAAGAGGCCAATGTGTATAGGAATTTCCTGCTCGTGCTTAGTCAAATTCTAATATAGTTTAAGATATCGTCCCAGAGATTGGAAAATATATGCTACAAACTTGTAATATTTTAGCTACTATTTGAGAGAACCAAATTGATGAATAAAGTAGGATTTAGAATTTGTAAATTACTTAAAAAAATAACTTGTGAAAAATTTATATTTAAAAAGTGTTGGGAGTCATTGAATTCACTTGACGATATTTTTATAATGAAATCTCAATTTCTACATATATTTCACTAATAAATATTTCTTTATTGTTAGTACACTTATGTTTTGCTCACTATAAAGTACATAATTAACTCCTTGAGGTTATATTATTAACTAATTTACGACTAGTGACGATAAGACCGAAATATGTGCCTTGCCTGAATGCTAAAAGGTAGTAAAAACTTCGTGAGAATATTTTTACTACAAAGTCAATGATATTGCTTATAACAATTCCTTTGTGAGAATTAAAATTAAAGTAAGCAAAAATAAAGGTTTGGAATGCTCGTTACCCTCTGTCTATTGATTCACACTAGTCAGTATGTACTGATTTTGCTTCGTGAGAATTACAAAATCACTACAAGTAACCTGAGAAATAAATAGATAGATGTGGCTAACTAAAATCTAACACCACAGAACAATATAAAAATGGAACTAGAGAATCTTAAGCCAAGTATGTAATAAAATTGAGAAAACTATTATAAAATTATATATCAAGCTTCATCAATTATCTCAACAAAAAGACACTACTCCATTATCGATTATTTAAAAAAGAAAGAACTTATATAATATGTCCTATATTGCCAGCACTACTAGTAAATCTACAAATTATAAGTAATGAAAGAAGAACAAGAAACAATAAGTGATCAAAGCTTTAGAATATAAAGTGGCTCTTTTTGTTCCTTTTCCTTAATGCTTCATACATAGAGATTTTCCTTCTATTTATAGAAGTGCATTTCTTCTTGAAGTGTTGCGATCTCAAGTGAGGAAGATGCATTTTGAGTAGAATATGTCTTGAGGAAGATGCGTCTTGAGGAAGATGCATCTTGAGGAAGATGTATCTCGATGAAGATATGTCTTGAAGAAGATGCGTCGTAGATTTGTTGCATCGTGGAACGAATATGCTACGACTTTCTTGTTTCTTTCATTTTATTGTTTAATTAATAACATTCTTATCTCTTACAAAAAATTGTTAGAAAATACAGGGAATCGAAATATTGTATAAATACTTTATTTAAAATAGTATATTTTTAAATATATAATATATGAATATTTTATATTCATCAAACTCCCCCATACTTGAATCATTGTTCGTCCTATAGGAGAATTATTTTATTAATAATTATTATTTCTTGTAGACTAGAAAAGTAAGAAAATAAAAATTCACATAACATTCAAATCCTATAAGTTTTTCAAGTCACCAAATCTTTACCTTATTTCTACTTCTGCTTTTGTTTGACAAAAATTTTCTCTCCTCCTTTGACGAACTTTTTGAGATTGATAACATTATAATCACAATCCTTGAGTTTCTCAAACTTTGTCCATAAGCTTGCTCTTCATGCCAGTCTCTACTAATATAGAATCAATATTGATTTTTAAAATCTTTTTAGGACTTTTTCAGGCTTTTATTGTTAGGCTTAATGCGGGGAAGGGTAAATGAAACATTTATAGTGACTGTGTTCCTTTCTGCTTTATAATATGAGCCAATTATTTTACCTAAGGAACTAGTACACTTTAATACAAAAAGATAAACTCTAGATATGTCTTCAATACCATGATTAACACTAATTAAGTCAACAGTCCTTTCAACAGAAACATTCTCCATAAGTTCTAACTTCTTATACCAAGAACTTATTCCATAAGTATATTCACATCTTTTTTTATGAGAAGGATATTCACATCATTTTTTTAAAAATCTATATACAAACCAATCCACCTTTCTCTGAATACAAACTTAACACCAAAATTATTTCTTTATCCCGTACTTAAATAGCCATTTCTGCTCAATTATAACTGGAAGAAATCTTTTTTCTTTGGTTAAACCAATATGGTGTATCAAGAAGTGTTGGTTATCCTTTCTCTCTCTTATGTTTTTTAATAATAAGGTTCAAAGTTGGGCGCTAAAGGAAAATATATATGTGTGTGTGTATGTAGTGATAGAAACAGAGAGGCTAAAAAGGTGAATCAAGGAAAGACTAATTTTGTTTAAAACTCAATGTTGTCTATAATTTCGCCTTGATAGACATTTGGGGCAAGTTCTAGCAAAGCTTTATTGACTCTACCTGTTGAGATCAAAATGCTTTTCAGTTCCAACTATTTCTAAGATTATGAGATTCATTATTACCATCACTAAAATACAAATATATACATGGAAGTTATATGGCATAAATAAAAAATATGTTTGAAACCATGCGAATAATTATTTGAAAATTTTAATATTATACAAGAACAACAACTAAGAATAAAATAAAAAATGAGTTTATTTGTATTTGCTATGGGTAAGTTTTATAACCAACGGGCTAATACCAAATACGAATTATTCTATTGACTTGTACAATTTAAAACCATATAGAGGTATTTAACGTGTAAAAAAATTAAATCATTTTGGCTTTCAAATTTAAAATTACAGAAGAATGCATGAAAGAAACTGCGATTACACATATTCTATGTGTATTAGACTAACTAATTTAAGACCTTATCAGTCATTTGGTCTTGGTTTAAATATAGACAAAAATATTACGTGAGCCAATAATTAATTTGCACAATTAAACGATTAACCAACCAGTCACTTAGGCATACTGATCACCATAGAATTACTCCTGTATAGGTGACTCTTTTTTTTTTGTAGAGACCTTCATAAAATGTTCTGGTTGTAGAATAACTTGATATTTGCCAAATCAATTGGTTAAGAAATTTTATTATGCAAAT
The DNA here is from genome assembly GCA_026770625.1 of Nicotiana glauca. Taxonomy (NCBI): domain Eukaryota; kingdom Viridiplantae; phylum Streptophyta; class Magnoliopsida; order Solanales; family Solanaceae; genus Nicotiana; species Nicotiana glauca. The sequence continues at coordinate 102,517 of MU686018.1, read as the reverse complement.
ATATTCAGGACTTGTAAGGTTCCATTGCTTCCCCCTCAATGGCTATGGGTGGAAAAATATAGTTCTGAGTTTAATGTCGTCAGCTCGACTTATTTTCTACAAGATTCTTCATTCAATTAGAGTAACTGATGGTTGTATCTCAAATTACCCTTCAAAATATAATTTTAGTCTATGACCATTTACTTTAAATTTATCTCCACCACTAATTTGCTGAATCTCAATAGTACCATTTGAAGTAACATTTGTAACATTGTAAGTACCTGCCCATCCGGATTCTAATTTTCCAGGGAATAGCCTGAGTAGGCTATTGTAATGAAGTACCTTATCTTCAATTTTGAAACTCTTTTGTCAGATCAACTTGTCATGCCATATTTTTATTTTTTCTTTGAAAATTCTAGCATTTTCATAGCCTTCCACTTCAGCTCTTCTAATTCATTAACTTAAAAAATTTTATTTTTACCTGCAAAGGTCAAATCAAAATTTAGCACTTTGAATGCCCAAAAAGCTTTGTGCTCTAATTCAACTGGCAAATGACAAGCTTTTCTATAGACTAGTCTATATGGGGATGTTCTAATTGATGTTTTGAATGCTGTTCGGTAAGTCCATAATGCATCATCTAATTTTAAAGACCAGTCTTTCCTAGAAATTTCAACTGTCTTCTCAAGAATTCTTTTTAACTCGCGGTTCAAAACTTCAACTTGTCCTTGAGATTGACCATTATATATTGTTCCTATTTTATGAGTCACACCATATTTTAATAGAAAAGTAGATAATTGCTTATTCATGAAATGAGTTCCTTGGTCACTAATGATGGCTCCTGGTGTGTCAAATATAGTAAAAATATTTTTCTTCAGAAAACTGCACATTATACGAGAATCATTCTTTCTTGTGGGGATTGCTTCAACCCATCTTGACACATAATCCACAGCCACAAGAATATATTCAAAAGAGTGAGAAGAAGGAAAAGGTTCCATGAAATCTATTTTCCAAACATCAAATATTTCACATACCTGTATCGATTGCAATGGCATTTCATCTATTTTAGTGATGTTACCTTTTCTCCGACACCTATCACATTGTGCAACTAATGTTCGGGCATCTTTAAAGAGTGTCAGCCATAAGAATGCAGCTTCCAAAACCTTAAAAGCTGTTTGATTTAATGCATAATGACCTCCAACTGCTCCAGCATGGCAGTGATATAAAATTTTAGTCATTTCTTCTTCAGGTACACATCTTCTAATGATATTATCAGATGGCATTCTTCTATAAGCATATGTTCTATGAGGACATGTGAATGTTGTCTTATCTTGATCTTCTGGTGCAATTGGTATCTGGTTATACCTTGAATAGCCATCAAGAAAATAATAAAACACATATCCTGCAATTCTTTCCAACATTTGATAAATAAATGGCAAAGGAAAATGATTATTTTTAGCCGCATCATTGAGACGTATGTAATCAATACATGCTCTTCATCCTGTGACAGTCCTGGTATGTATGAGTTTATTATTTTCATTTTTAATAACTGTCATACCTCCTTTCTTTGGCACTACCTGAATAGGATTTACCCAAGGACTGTTTGAAATAGGATAAATGATACTTTCTGCCAAAAGTTTTACAATCTCCTTTTTTACCACTTCCTGAATTGCTGGATTCAATATCCTTTTGGGTTGGACTATTGGCTTGTAGCTATCCTCCATGAGGATTCTTCGAGTACAAACAGCTGGACTAATCCCTTTGATATCTGCTATAGTCTACCTAAGGCTCCTTTTATATGTTTTAAAGACTTCAATTAATCTTTCTTCTTATTTTGCAGTCAAAGAAGATGAAATAATCACTGGACATTGTTCTTTTTCAAGATAAGCATATTTCAAATGAGATGGAAGAATTTTGAGTTTAATTTTTGGTTGAACTTCTTCTGGTTGCATCTCCTAATCCTCAGAATCTTTTTCCAATATTTCAGATTCTCTTTTGATGATGGGATCATCATCTTATATGGTGCCTGATTTGGCCAAGCATATTTCTATTGGGTCTGGAGCTAATTGATCATATTTATATTCATCTTTAAGATAATTAATCATGTCAATTGAAAAACATGAAGATGATGATTCATCTCCTGGAAATCTTAACATTTTTTGCATGTAAAAAATGACCGTTTCTTGATCAATTCTTAGAATTTGTTGTCCTTGGTGGACATCTATAATTACTCTACCTGTAGCAAGAAATGATCTACCCAAAATAATTGGTTCATCAGGACATTCTTTCATTTTAAGTACTATAAAATCTATGGGGAAAACAAACTTATCTACTCTTACAAGCATATTTTCAATTATTCCCTTAGGTTTCTTGGTACTTTTATCTGCAAATTGAAGAGAAACACCTAGGTCCTTCATTTTACCAAGATTCAATTTTTTAATGATAGAAAGTGGCATCAAATTTATTGAAGCTCCAGAATCGCAAAGTGCTTTTGCATAATACCCTCCTCCCAAAGTGCATGAAATTGTAAAACTGCCAGGATCACAAGTTTTTGGGGTAGCTTATTTTGAAGTATAATATTATATTTTTCAGTAAGCGTTACCACAGAAACATCTTCCACTTTCCTTTTACTTGACAAAATTTCTTTTAAAAATTTAGCATATGAAGGCATTTGCATTAAGGCATCAGTGAAAGGAATATTAATATAAATTTATTTCAAGATTTCTAAAAACTTTGCAAACTCACCATCAAGATTTTCTCTTTCCGTTTTTAGTGGAAAAGGAATTGTCATAGAGAGAGGAATTATTTTTTTAATATTTTTCTCTTCTTTTTTCTTGACTTCTTTATCTTCTAATGGTTCAGAGGCTATTTCAATATTCTTACCCTTGTTCATCTGTTGTTCTGACTGGTTCTTTTCTTGTCTGACTTTATTGGGTTCATCAAGCTTCTTACCTGATCGTAATGTAATGGCCTTAAGATGTTCCTTTGGGTTTTCTCCGTATTACTCGGTAAGGAGCCTTGAATTTTTTTTGACACAAGAGTTGCCAATTGGCTCAGCTAGATTTCCAAATTTTTAAAGGCTGAATTTTGGCTTTCAATTTTTTCATCAGTGACCTTAATATATTTTTACAAAAGGTCATCAAGACTTGGATGTGTTTGCTGTGGACTTTGCTGATATGGAGCTGCTTGCTGATAAGGTCTAAAATTTGATTGCCCATGATTTTGATTTTGGTAACGAGGTGGACCTAGTACCTAAGGCTTCTAGAAGCTCTGAGAGTTCTCGACACCATTTGGATTGCTCCATTGAAATCCTGGATGATTATGTGCCACTGGACTTTCAAAGGAGTTGTCACGACCCAAAATCCAATAAGGGTCGTGGTAGAGCCGGACACCCCTGTCAGGCAAGCCAACCAAGAATGCATAATAAAATTCCAGTTTTAGTATTTGCGGAAATCGTTTTTCTTATACGATGAATATTAAACAATAAATTTTTTTCACAAATGAACATAAAGTCGATAGAAGACTTAATACTGAATAATCTAAAAATCCTCCCAGAACCCGGTGTCACAAGTGCATGAGCATCTACAGATAGGAAAATAAGATACAATATCCATTCAAAATACAGTGGACAAAAAATAAATATAATATACTGAAAGGGACTATACTAGTTGCGGGTCGCCTCGAATAATGCAACTCACCTAGTCCCAGAATCATCCGCGCTGCTATACCAAGTAGGTCACTCGGGTTAGTATGAGTACGTAATCAACGTGTACTCAATGAGTATCCCGTCTAATCTCGAATAAGTACATGCGAGATGGTCGACTTCGACACTTACTAGTGATCCAATAATGATGTCAATACTACATTAAATCGCGAATTTCTATAAACATGATTTTTAATCCAATAGAAGGAAATGGGTAAAAAATTAATTCATTTAAAGGAAATTTCCAAAGTTTTCTTTTCATTATTTGTCCAAATATTTTCACGCCATGAAGAGGCAATAACACTTTAATAAGTTCAAGGCCAAAATATCAGCATACACAAATAATCACCATGGGACGTACGGCTCGATCCAACATAAAAGTAAACTGTGCACTGCCGAAGGTCGAACGGTTCGAACCATAGATGTATCTATTTACCCACTCGCAAAATATCCATGCGACGCGGTCAACATAAAATAAACAATCACCCTGCTCACGAATCATCCATGCGCCACAGGTACACATAAAAATACTTGCTCAAATAGCCAATTACAATTTATCGGGGAATAATTATCAAAATAAAACCAATTCTCCTTTAACAAATTTTCAAGAAATGAAGTCTAATCCTGTTAGAAATTCACTTACTAATTCAATGCAATTTAAGCAATTCGAGCTATCAATGGGTTCATAAATGATCCAAGTATAACATGTTTTCGGGCCCTAACTACCCGGACAATAGCATAATAATAGCTACGTACGGACTCTCATCACCTCGTGCGTACGTAGTCCCCCACAAATAGGAGCACATAATCAATTATTTCACCTATGGGGACAATTTCCTCTTACAAGATTACAAAGGAGACTCACCTTGCTCCAAATATCCATAACCGGCTTCCGCGCCCTTTCGAAGAATCTAATTGATGCACCACGCAAAACTAGCCAATGGTTGCAGAAATCCATTAATATATGCTCAGTTATTCATTACAATCTATTTATAGCAATTCCTAACTCCGATCGAAAAGTTGACCAAAACGCCCTCGGGCCCATGTGCCCAGAATTTGAAATTTTTTGAAGATAAGGATTAGCCATGACCTTAGGAACTCAAATATATAATTTTTACTAAATTCCATACTCAATCTCGTGGTTAATTCCAAGAATACAAATTCTACGTCTTTCTACCAAAACTCCCAAATTTCTACTAATTTCAATACTCAAATCCATGTACAGTTGATGTATTTAACTCAAAATAGGTGGGGATAACTTACCTTATCATTGATGATGAAAATCCTCCCTTGAAGCTCCCCAAAAATGCCCAACCTATGAAAAATATGAGATAAATGGGCAAGTCCCGATTTCAAGACAACCATTCTGCCCCCGCTATTTCTGCACCTGCGGTCCATAGACTGCTTCTGCAGTTCCGCAGGTGCGGAAGCTCTACCACATCTGCGGTCCTTCCCAGGACCCCTTATTTCTGCTTCTGCGAGCCCTCTACTGCAGATGTGGTTTCGCATCTGTGTCTCCTCGATCGCATATGCGGCCCCCTTCACCTTTGTCCAAATCGTATCTGCGGCTCCCCTGGCCGTATCTGCAGCTCCGCACGTGCAGCCCATTTTTTGCAGGTGCGGATATGATAGCAACCTGCAAATCTTCAACCTTCCAAAAATTCCATTTTTTATCCGTTAAACACACGAAATCCACCCGACGCCCCCGGGACCTCAACCAAACCTACCAACCCATCCCAAAATACATTACGGACTTGCTCGAGGCCTCAAATCACATCAAACAATGCTAAAATCATGAATCAACCCCTAATCTAAACTTAATAAATTTTAGAATTTCAAACTTCTATTCTCGATGTTTAAACCCATCAAATTACGTCCGATTGACCTTAAATTTTGTGCACAAGTCATATTTGACATTACGGACCTATTCCAACTTTCGAAATCGGATTCTTACCTGGATATCAAAAAGTCCACCCCCGGTCAAACTTCTCAAAAACCTTCAAATTTCTACCTTTAGCCAAATGGCTCCAAATGACCTACACACCTCCGAATTAACTTCCGATCGTGCCCCCAACTCCAGAATTACGTTAATGAGCTATTCACGGTCTAGAAATCCCAAACATACATCGATAACACTGAAATGCACTTCAAGCCAAGCTTATGAATTTTCTTCAAAAATGTCAACTTCCATAATAGGCGCCAAAATGTTCCCGGGTTATCCGAAACCCAAACCGGGAATACGCCCGAGTCCAAAATCATCATACCAACTTGTTGGAACCTTCAGATCCTGATTCCAAGTTCATTTACTCAATATTCTAATCCTAGTTCATTCTTTCAACTTTAAGCTTCCGAAATGAGAATTCTCTTTCTAGATCGACTCCGAACTTCCTGGAACTTAATTCTGACCACACGTACAAGTCTTAATACCTGAAATAAAGCTGCTCAAGGGCTCCGACTGTGGAATGGAGCGCTAGGACACAAAATGACCGGTCGGATCGTTACAGGGGTGCTACTTGTAACCGATTGCATTGACATGTTCATCATTTTAATTTATTGATTGGCATTCATGATTCAGATGATTTACTCCAAACATATCATAAGCCTCATACTGGCTTAATTATTTTGTATTCACCTAAAAAGATTCGAAAATTTGTGCCAAAGAAACAATCTGTTTTGTTAGTGTGCTTGAACCATTAACTTGATTTACCATAACGGCCTTTTTGATGATTACACACTTCAATGGTCATTGAATGGCATTTTAAAAAATTTCATTCAATAACTGTAATGCTTCTTCTATGGTTTTTCTCATCACCGAACCTCCTGCAGCTGCATCAATCACATTTATAGAAGAGGGTTTTAACTCATGATAAAAAATATACAATTGCATATGTTCAGGAATATCATGGTGCGGGCATTTTCTTAACATTGCTTTTAATATTTCCAAGCTTGACAAACTGACTCAGTATCAGTCTATAAGAAATTAGATATTTCTTTCCTTAACTTTGTTGTTTTAGCAGGAGAAAAATATTTATTAAAAAGCTTCTGAGTCATCTAGTCCTGCATGGTAATTGACCCTTGAGGTAAACTTCGCAACCACGTCTTGGCATCTCCTTTGAAAGAAAAAGAAAATAGCCTTAACTTGATTGCTTTAGGAGGAACTCCATTACACATAGCAGTTTCAACAGGTTCCAGAAAATAAATTAAAAGACTATGTGGATCTTCATTTGAATCTCCTGTAAAGATACAAGATTTTTGAATTGTTTGAATTAGGCCGGTCCTAATTTCAAAATTGTTGGCTGCTACTGGGGGTTTTCTCACGCTATATTCATAGTTGAAGCGGTCAGGTCTAGCATAATCCCTTAGGATTTTGTTTGTTTTTCCTGGTGCCACATCATCAAATTGATCTTCTAAATGGACTGGTGGTGGCACTTCGAGTGGATTGATATCTTCTACTCCTTGGTTTTCCATTCCTTCACAAGCTACACTCTGAGAAGATGATGTTCGTTCTTTCCTGCATAATCGAAGAGATCTTTCAATTTTAGGATTATAATATGCAAACTCTTTTGTAGAAGAGTGGGTCATAAACTAAGTGATTTTTTTAAAGTAAAGAAAATTAATTTTTTTTAAAGAAAATTAAACTTAATTCCTATAATAACAGTATCACTAAAAGAAAATAGTAAAAGAAAAGTAGTAGTACTGAATAGTACACTTAGTGATAATAATTATCAATATTAAAGGAAAATATAGTTAGCACAAATAGTATATTATGATGAAAGTAATACGACATGAAGTTGCTGACAATATCATAAGAGTTATATATAAACACATCAATTATATCTACACATGTTAATTATAAAAATAGTAGGTAATTGTAACGACACGACTGGTCGTTTTGAGTCCAAGCACGTCTCAACGGTTTGAGGCCACGAGCACCATCATTTCAGGCATTATGACTTGCACGCGTGGTCGAAATTGAATTTCGGGAAGTTCAGAGTTGATTTGGAAAGAGAATTCTTATTTCGGAAGCTTAAAGTTGAAAGAATGAACTAGGATTGGACCTTTGAGTAAACGACCTTAGAATCAGGATTTGAAGGTTCCAGCAGGTTCGTATGATGATTTCGGACGTGGGCGTATGCCTGGATTGGGTTTTGGATAACCGGGGAGCATTTTGCCGCATATTGTGGAAGTTAGCATTTTGGAATAAATTTCTTAAGTTTGGCTTGAAGTGCATTTTAGTCTTATCGATGTTCCTTTGGGATTTCGAGTCTGGGAATAGCTCCGTATGGTAATTCTGGAGTTGGGAGCGCGATCAGAAGTGAATTCGGAGGTCCGTAGGTCATTTTGAAGCCGTTTGACTAAAGATAGAAATTTGGAGGTTTTTGAAAAGTTTGACTGAGAGTTTGAGTTATTGGTGTCAGATTCCAATTCCGTAAGTTTTAGTAGGTCTGTAATGTCAAATATGACTTGTTTGCAAAATTTGAGGTCAATAGGACATGATTTCATAGGTTTAAACATGGGAAGTAGAAGTTGTAAAGTTCAAAGTTCATAAAGCTTGAATCGGGGTAAATTCATGGTTTTAGCGTTGTTTGGTATGATTTGAGGCCTCTAGCAAGTCTGTAACGTGTTTTAGGATTAGTCGGTGGGTTTGGTTGAGGTCCCGGGGGCCTCGGGTGGATTCCGGGTGGTTAACGGATCGAATTTTGAGTTGAAGAAAAGCTGAGGTAGCTAATATCTGGTATTTCCGCACCTACAAAAATTTGGCCGCATGTGTGGAGCCGCAGAAGCGACCAGGGAAACCGCAAATGTGGATTTTGGTAAGGGGAGCTGAGACCGTATATGCGGTCAGGGAGCCATAGATGCGGGACCGCACCTTCCGAAAAGGAAGCACAGAAGCGAAAGCTGGGGTGGCCAGGGTGGATCACAGAAGCGGCCTGGTGACCGCACCTGCGGAACCGCAGAAGTGGTCCAGGGTCCCAGGTACGGAAATAACTGGAGCAGTGAGGTCTTTAGAATTTGGGGTTGAGTTCATTTCAACCCAATTTTTCTTCCATTAGAGTCGATATGGAGCAGCTTTGAGGCACCATTTTCGTCACTTGTCATGAGGTAAGTAATTTATTCTAGCTTGGAGTTAAATATAAGGTTTATATATGGATTTGGGCATGGAAATTGTAGAAAATCCTGGGGTTTGAGGGAAGACCTAGAAAATTAGTGTTCTTGAATTTTTATCACGATTTTGAGTATGGAATTAAGAGAAAATAATATATTTGAGTTCGTGAGTTCATGGGTAAACTTTATCTTCGATAAATTTCGGATTTCGGGCACGAGGGCCCGAGGCCGTTTTGATCAACTTTTCGATCGGAGTTAGGAATTTCTATAAATTAGATTGTAATGAATAATTGAGTATAAATTAATGGATTTGCGTAACCATTGGCTAGTTTTGAGCGTGGTGCATCAACTAGAGTCTTCGGAAGGGCGTGGAATGCCAGTTAAGGATCTTCGGAGCGAGGTGAGTATCCTTTCTAGCCTTGTAAGAGGGAAATGTCCCCATAGGTAAAATAATTGATTATGTGCTCCTATTTGTGGGGGCTATGTACGCACGAGGTGACGAGAGTCCGTGCGTAGCTTCTATTATGCTATTGTCCGGGTAGTTAGGACCCAAAACTATGTTATACTTTTATTATTTATGAACCTATCGATAGCTTGAATTACTTAAATCACATTGAATTAGTTAGGGGATTACCTAAAGGATTAAACTTAATTTCTAAAAAAATTGTTAAAAGAGAATTGGTTTTATTTGGATAATTATTCCCCGATAAAATTCTAATTGGCTATTTGAGCATGTGTATTATGTGTACCTGCGTCTCATGGATGATTTGCGAGCAGGGTGATTGTGTATCTTATGTGTACCTATGTCGCATGGATGATTCGTGAGCAAAGTGATTGTTTATTTTAGGTTGACCGCGTCGCATGGATGATTCGTGAGCGGCATAATAGATGCATCTATGGTTCTTGTCGTTCGACCCTCATTGGTGCACAATTTACATTTCTGTTGGATCGGGTCATCGCCTCGGTGTGATTTGCGCATGTTATTATTCTCTTGAGAATTTTTAAACGTGAAATTTTCCCTTCGTGGATTGATATAAATTGATAACATAATGAAGAGTAAACCTTGAAAATCCTTGATTAACCGTTGAAGGTGTTAAACTGTTTTTCCAGCTTCGTGAATTAGAATTACTACATAAATCCATGATTTCCCCACATTTTAGTAAATTGTTAGTTGACCTCTAGTAAGAGTTTAAGTTGACCATCTCGTCTCTACTTCTTCGAGATTAGACGGGATACTCATTGAGTACATGTTGATTACGTACTCATACTACACTTTTGTGCATTTTTGTTGCACATGTATATGTACCTCTAGCAGCCTACTGGGCATAGCAGTGTGGATGACTCTCGGACTTGGTGAGTTGCATTATTCGAGGTGACCCGCAGCTAGTGTAGTCCCTTTCAGCAATTTGTATTTACTTCCTGTCCACTGTATTTCGGATAGAGGTTGTATTTTATTTCCCTATCAGTAGATGCTCATGCACTTGTGACACCAAGTTCTAGGAGGATTTTCGATTATTCACTATTAATTCCTTTATTGACTTTAAGTTCATTTTTTTCTTTCTTTTTGTAAAATCTTTATTTTTTAACATTCTTCGTATAAGAAAAATATTTTCCGCAAGTACCAAAACTAGAATTTAATTATGCATTCTTGGTTGGCTTACCGGATAGCGGTGTCCGGCGCCACCACGAATCTTAGTGGATTTTGGGTCGGGACATCATGGTATCAGAGCACTAGGTTCCCGTCGGTCTCACGAGTCATGAGCAAGTCTAGTAGAGTCTCGCGGATCGGTACAGAGACGTTTGTACTTATCCTCAGGAGGCTGCAAGTCTGTTAGGAGTACTTCCCTTCTTGATTTCCTTATCGTGCGGTTCAATTACTTTGAGGCTTATGCCTCTAATTTCTTCCTACTCAATCTTACGCGAGCGCTTGTTATAAATCAAAAATTGAAGGATTGTAATGGGACTACAAATGTGGTGCTGGATGATTCTCTCGGTATAGTTGATTGGTCTAATATAGTCGCCTTATGGAAGGATATTCTATTGTTCAGCTCAATAACAGAACTTCTAAGATCCTTAAGGCTAGGCACAGATTGCCACGATGCTTATGAGCTATTATTCCGTAGTATTGTTGTGATGGTAAGATGTTTGCCCACGTTTCAGGGCAGTGAATGACTTGAAGGGAGGTTTACTCAATATGTAATGAAAGGATTCGGTGTTTTATTCCCGGCAAGGGGAAGGCAGTCAGATAAGGATTGTCAAATGTTGGCTGGTGGAAGTGATGAGACTTGGTAATTGCAAGCGTGGTGGAGTTCTACTCTATACTGGGGTGCTGTTTTCCTAATTGGACATACTAAGTTTGTTAATGTTATAATCTGCTGCAATTCACCTTTATGGCAAGATATTTTGAAATAGTATTGGAGATACGACTGACAGATATCGCATGGTGCGGTGGTTTAGGATTGAAACAATATTTCAAATGTTGACAGTTCGAGAAAGATGACCTTCAGAAAAGTTTAAAGTTAGTAACAAATTGTGGATTCAAGTTCCAGGAAGATACATTTTATTAAGGAAACAACGGAGCGGCTAAAGATGAGAAAATATCTGGGAAGTGTCAGGCGGAGTTTTGAACTTCTAAAGGGCTAGGTATAAGAAGTGTAGGTCGAGCAGTTGATTAAAGGAGCGAGTTTGCCCAAAGTGGGAGAGCAGCAGAGCTGCGTAGGGTTTGGTAATAAGATGAATATGCGCCTTAAGGAAAGTTTAGAGCGATTTGAGAATAATGGCGCTTGGCTATTAGGGTCTACAGATCTAATTTGAAGTGGGGACCTTTGTGCGGCAGGAGGTTTAATATGACGGAAAGGAGCCGCTTAAATGAAGAAGGATGCATCCTAAATTTGAATTGAAAGGATGTTGTCACACATTTGAATGATGTCCACGAGGGGTAAATGACCTGTGCAATTGGAGTGTGAGCTCAGACTCAAGAAGGGTCATTGATGTCGTAGTAATTGTACCCTGTGCAGCAGTGTGGGAAGATGCCGGGGAAAGCCTTCTATAGGCGGGTTACCCAAGTGAGCAGGTTAGCAGTCGCGTGGTTGGCGAGGCTTATGCGATGAATTTTATCGGTTATGTAGCAAAGATCAGTCGTGCAAATGTTAATTGACGAATCAGAGCATAAAAGAATAAGGTTTTGCAGAAAGGATCTGAGAATTTATGCGGTTAATCGTGCAAGGCTATGTCGATGGAAGCTAGGTTATTTTGGTAAATTCCAGAGTTGTGAAATAATGGCTTCAAGCTAAGTGGGAGAGTCCCACCGCTTATGATGTGGTTGCAGAGTTAATTACTTGTGAGAATTTTGGTTATTGGCATATTGTTGGGCTATTTCAGCTACGGGGAAAAACCATAAATGGCAATCTAGGCAAAGGAATTATTAAAGGTTGGCTATCGTTGGCCTTATTGGATCATGCTCACACTTAGGGGAAAGATTTTGGATTTTTCTTTGTACAGATGCGGGTTTCAAGGGAAGTGATTTGGCGGGCTCTTCGCCTAGAGGGTACTCATGTGATGGGAGACTCATGGAGTTGATTATATTCGGGGCCAAATCAGAGTGGGTGGCTCTCAACAATGGTCATGGTAAATTCACAAGATGATGTGTGACTCCTAATGATTTTGAGCGTATAATTACAGGTAAAAGAATCAAGCTTGTTAGCAGCCTATGAGTAGAGGCGCAGAATGATCTGTGATGTTTTGGCTTGCAGTGTGGCATTTGGAAGGTACGGAATAATTCGTGGGATTTGAGATGGCATAGTCTCGTTATTCAAGGTCACTCGGGATAATTACAGATGGAGTATGCTATGTATTGAATGGAGTTGGTATTATTTCTAAGGCAATCAAGGATAAATTGGAAGAAGATAGATTGGTTAGCCATAATTTCATTGGCATATTGGCGGTAGAGATCAGCTCTTTCAGCATGATTAAGTTATCCAAGTGATCTGTAGAGGTGCGTACGAGGCTTGACAGCCGCCATAATTGATATTATTCTGAAGCATTCTACTGTTATGGCTTGTTATGTGGAAGCAGATTCTGGAAGGGCTATAGTGGCTTAGACCACTACTTAGATTTTTGTGTGTTCTACGGTTTTGAGTATTCACCTATGTGTTTCTATGATTCTCCTAAAGTGAGTTCAGTGAAAAGCTTTGATATGATGAAGTATTAATCTGTTAAGGATTCTGGAATTATGATAAAGAATCGTGTCCCACTGTTCATGGGTATGTTGGGAGCAGTAAGTAATATGAAATTTGAAACGAGAATCAAAGTTGCAGTTTGGTATGGACAAAGATGTGGCAAGCTCGAATGAGTAAGAAAGGAGTTTTGGTGTTTAAAGTAAGTTGGGATTGTCTTCAACGTCACTTGAGATTGGTGTTTTGTAAAGAGGGCTTGTATTATGGTTATTGATTCTTGATCGTTTTTTAGTGTTAGTATGGTCGGTGGGTTGGAGGTAAGACCCAGTTAATTATTATGGTAGATTGTGGGAGTGTGTTCCACAGGAAGATTGCATAAATATGGAAAGTAGCCACTTGATTGATCAAAGATCTAGACCAAGTATGAAGAATTGTGATGATATCGTTAAATTGAGAATGGATGCCTGGAGGGCACTCGGATTCTGAGTTGAGGATTATACTCCGGTTATGATGGTTGTCCTTGTGTGTTATTGGTAGAGGCAAAATTAGTATGGAACTTTGAAAAGTTATTGGCTTAGTTTGATATGATCAGGATCGACTTGAGGTTGGTGGATGGATATAAATGTGAATTTGAGCTCTATGTCAGGCCAGTTGTGTTCGTTCCAGTAATGCGCTCCTTATGGAGTAGTCAGGGTGTTATTTTCGTTGTCAAATAATCCATATAGTGATGCATTGTGCCATGAGAGTCGTGAGACGGCTTGAGAAATCGCTTATGTGTTGAGGATCCGTGTAGAAATGATGTATTATGAGCAGAATGGCTCTTGAGATTCAGATCTTGTATCGCACCTCAGTTGTGCCCGAGTTTGTGGATAGCATTATATGTCTCCCCAGAGAATGGTATTATACACTTAGTGTGTTTATGACCGATATCTGGTATTTTGTTGTAATGAGTGATTTAGCTTGACGTACATCTCCTTATGTGAGTTTTATGTGTGGATCGGGTGCCACGCCTACATGGGTATGTTATTTAGGTCGGGTTGCACGCCACAACAATGTGATGTTCAGTACAGTTCCCCTATTTTCCTTTATGTGTTCCATTTCCCATTTTTCAAGGGAAGCTCGTTCTAGTTGTGAGCCCATGTAGCATGTATGATTTACGAGCGAGGTGTCCGTTTAGCATGTTGCTCGCGTCATATGTATGATTCGCGAGCAGGGTAATTAGATCTCCTTTTCAGAGTTCGTTTCATTTTCTACCACATTCTAATTGGCGGCCTATTGGCACATTGTGGCATCATATAAGACTTTTGATTATGTCTGGGTTGGCATATTGCTTGAGTAGTTCGTAGTGGGTGAGATAAGATTATTGGTTTTAAGATCCGTGCAATCCGAGTATATGAAGTACATTGAGGAGATAAGGCCATTATTTGGCCCAGAATGTAGTGATGGTTCTTGACAGGAGTATAGACCTAATGAATTGTTGATTCGGCAGTTGGTTATGAATTTCTGTGCATCTCTCCCATCGTGGTGGTATTGTAAGAGTTGGAATAAGACCTATGTCTATCATGGGGTGCTATGGGAGCATCAAATTAGTAGGATTTCGACTAAGTTGATCAGAAAAATGTTATTGGGGTTCGGTGAGTAAAGTGATGCAAGGTGTGAATTCAGCTAGGGTATGCAGTCATGTTTGGGTACAACGTGTAGTAATTGATATGGTGATCATATGTTGGAAACAAGTCGAGCATAGAATTTCGGATGTTGGAATTGGGCTCTAAGGCTTATTTGGTTGAATAAAAGGGAATCTCTTTGGAATTAATTGAGCTAATATTATCAACTGAGTTGTGGTAGCACGGGAAGGTACATGAAAAGTTAGATAGTTATTTCAGACCACTCCAGAGAAGTTCTCATCACGTTCGAGGATGAACGTATGTTTATGTGGGAGAGAATGTAATGGCCCGACTGGTTGTTTTGAGTCCTAGCACGTTGTTAAGTGGTTTCAGGCCACGAGCAGCCTTATTTAAGGCATTATGAATTGCACACGTTGTCGGAATTGAATTTCGGGAAGTCCAGAGTTGATTTGGAAAGAGAATTCTTATTTCGGAAGCTTGAAGTTGAAAGAATGAACTAGGATTGGAATTTTGAGTATCTGACCTCGGAATCGGGATTTGAAGGTTCCAGCAGGTTCGTATAATGATTTCGGACTTGGGCGTATGCCCAGATTGGGTTTTGGATAACCTGGGAGCATTTTGGCGCCTATTATGGAAGTAAGCATTTTGGAAGAAATTTCTTAAGTTCTGCTTGAAGTGCATTTCAATGTTATCGATGTCCGTTTGGGATTCCAAGTCTAGGAATAGCTCCGTATGGTGATTCTGGAGTTGGGAGCGCGATCGGAAGTGAATTCAGAGGTTCGTAGGTCATTTTGAAACCATTTGGCTAAAGATAGAAATTCAGATATTTTTGAGAAGTTTGTCCGAGAGTTTGACTTTTTGATATCAGGGTCGGATTCTGATTCTGGAAGTTGAAGCAGGTCCGTAATGTCAAATATGACTTGTGTGCAAAATTTGAGGTCAATCGGACATGATTTCATAGGTTTAAACATCAGAAGTAGAAGCTGGAAAGTTCAAAGTTCATAAAGCTTGAATCAGGGTGAAATTCATGGTTTTAGCGTTGTTTGGTATGATTTGGAGCATCGAGCAAGTCTGTAATGTGTTTTAGGATTTGTCAGTAGGTTTGGTTGAGGTCCCGGGGGCCTCGGGTGTGTTCTGGGTGGTTAACGGATCAAATTTGGAGTAAAAGAAAAGCTGAGGCGGCTAATATATTGTATTTCTGCACCTACAAAGATTTTGCGGCAGGTGCGGAGCCGCAGAAGCGGCCAGGAAACCATAGATACGGATTTTGGTGAGGGGAGTTGGGGCTGCAGATGCTGCCAGGGAGCCGCAGATGCGGGACCGCACCTGCGGAAAAGGAAGCGCAAAGCCGAAAGCTGGGCTGGCCAGGGTGGATCGCAAAAGCGGCCTGGTGACCGCACCTGCGGAACCGCAGAAGCGGTCCAGGGTCTGCAGGTGCAGAAATGACTAGAGCAGTGAGCTCTTTAAAATTTTGGGTTGAGTTCATTTCAACCCTATTTTTCTTTCATTAGAGTCGATGGGGAGCAGCTTTGAGGTGCCATTTTCGTCACTTTTCATGAGGTAAGTAATTTATGCTAGCTTGGAGTTAAATATATGGTTTATATATGGATTTGGGCATGAAAATTGTAGAAAAATTTGGGGTTTGAGGGAAGACCTAGAAAATTAGTGTTCTTGAATTTTGACCACGATTTTGAGTATGGAAGTAAGATAAAATCATATATTTGAGTTCATGAGTTCATGGTTAAACTTTATCTTCGAGAAATTTTTTTATTTTGAGCACGTGGGCCTGATGGCGTTTTGGTCAACTTTTCGATCGGAGTTAGGAATTTCTATAAATTAGATTGTAATGAATAATTGAGCATAAATTAATGGATTTGCATAACCATTGGCTAGTTTTCGAGCGTGATGCATCAACTAGAGTCTTCGAAAGGGCGTGGAATGCTGGTTATGGATTTTCGAAGCGAGGTGAGTCTCCTTTCTAACCTTGTAAGAGGGAATTATATCCATAGGTGAAATAATTTATTATGTGATCCTATTTGTGGGGGCTATGCACGAGGTGACGAGAGTCCGTGCGTAGCTGCTATTATGCTATTGTTCGGGTAGTTAGGACCCAAAAGCATGTTATACTTGAATTATTTATGAACCCACCGATAACTTCAATTGCTTAAATCACATTGAATTAGCAAGGGGATTACCTAAAGGATTAAACTTCATTTCTTAAAAATTGTTAAAGGAGAATTGGTTTTATTTGGATAATTATTCCCCGATAAAACTCTAATTGGCCATCTGAGCATGTGTATTATATGTACCTGCGTCGCATGGATGATTCGCGAGCAGGGTGATTGTGTATCTTATGTGTACCTGCATCGCATGGATGATTCGAGAGCAAGGTTATTGTTTATTTCATGTTGATCGCGTCGCATGGATGATTCGCGAGCGGGATAATAGATGCATCTATGGTTCGTGCCGTTTGACCCTCGGCAGTGCACGGTTTACATTTCTGTTGGATCGGGCCATCGCCTCGGTGTGATTTGCACATGTTATTTGTCGCTTGAGAATTTTTAAACGTGAAGTTCGCCCTTCGTGGCTTGATATAAACTGATAACATAATGAAGAGTAAATCTTGAAAATCTTTGATTAATTGTTGAAGGTGTTAACCTGTTTTTCCAACTTCGTGAATTAGAATTACTAGATAAATCCATAATTTCCTCACATTTTAGAAAATTGTTAGTTGACCTCTAGTAAGAGTCGAAGTTGACCATCCAGTCTCTACTTCTTCGAGATTAGACGGGATGCTTATTGAGTACACATTGATTACGTACTCATACTACACTTCTATGTATTTTTATTGCACATGTATATACACCTCTAACAGCCTACTAGGCGTACCAGCACGGATGATTCTGAAACTTGGTGAGTTGCATTATTCGAGGCGACCTGCTGCTAGTGTAGTCCCTTTCAGCACTTTGTATTTACTTCCCGTCCACTGTATTTCGGACGGAGGTTGTATTTTATTTCCCTATCAGTAGATGCTCATGCAGTTGTGATACCGGCTTTTGGGAGGATTTTGGATTATTCAGTATTAAGTCCTTTATTAACTTTGAGTTCATTTTTTTTTCTTTCTTTTTGTAAATTCTTTATTGTTTAACATTCTTCGTATAAGAAAAACTTTTTCCACAAGTACCAAAACTAGAATTTAACTATGCATTCTTGGTTGGCTTGACTGACAGCGGTGTCCGGCACCACCACGACCTTTAGTGGATTTTGGGTCGTGACAGTAATAGTTACAACAATGAGAAAGAAAGAAAAAAATATTTTTTATTACTACGAAAAAAATGTTAGAATGGATATAGTAGTAATAGTTATAGAGATATTTAGTAGCTGCTGATAATACTAACAAAAACGAGGATACCAATACATATAATAATAAATTCTCAAATTAGTAATAAAATATTTAATTTGAAGTAGATTTATGCCAATCCCCGGCAATGGCACCAAAACTTTGACGAGGCTAATGTGTATAAGATTTACCTGGTCGTGCTTAGTCAAATTCTAATATAGTTTAAGATATTGTCCCACAGAGATTGAAAAATCTATGCTACAAACTTGTAATATTTATCTACTATTTGAGAGAACTAAATTCAAGAAAAGAGTAGGATTTAGAATTTGTAAATTACTTAAACAAAAATAACTTGTGGAAAATTTATATTTAAAAAGTATTGGGAATCATTGAATTCACTTGACGATATTTTTATAAGGAAATCTTAATTTATACATATATTTCACTAATAAATAATTCTTTATTGCTAGTACAATTCTGTTTTGCTCACTAGAAAGTAAATAATTAATAATACTCCTTGAGATTATATTATTAACTGATTTACGATAAGTGACGATAAGACCGAAATATGTGTCTTGCCTGAATTATGCTAAGAGGTAGTAAAAACTTTGTGAGAATATTTTTACTATAAAATCAATGATATTTCTTGTAACAATTCCTTTGTGAGAATTAAAATTAAAGTATGCAAAAATAAAGATTGAAATGCTAGATTGTTGAAAATTGCCCTCTATCTATTGATTCACACTAGTCACTATGTATCGATTTTGCTTCATGAGAATTAAAAAATCAATACAATTAACTTGAGAAATAAATAGATAGAAGTGGCTAATTAAAATCTAACACCCCAGCACAATATAAAAGTGGAGCTAGAGATTCTCAGGCCAAGTATGTAATAAAATTGAGAAAACTATTATAAAATTATATATCAAGCTTCATCAATTATCCCAATAAAAAGACACTACTCCATTATTGATTATTTGAAAAAGAAATAACTTCTATAATATGGCCTATATTACCAACACTACTAGGAAATCTACAAATTATAAGTAATGAAAGAAGAACAAGAAAGAATAAGTGACCAAAGCTTTAGAAAATAAAGTGGCTCTTTTTGTTCCTTTTTGTGACGACCCGACCTGTTGTCTCATGTGTTGCTGCTCTGTTTTTCCCCTTTGTCGCTTCTTCATATTTCATTATTGGTATGTGGTGTGTGAGAGTTGATTTGGAATAGTTTTGATAAGAAATGAGACACTTAGTCTCTTTAAGGAAGGCTTAAGTTGGAAAACTCAGCCGGACGTTGACTAATGAGTTATAGGTCGCGGATGTGATTTTTGACGATTTGGTTAGCTTCGGGAAGTGATTTGTGACTTAGGAGTGCGAACGGAATTGATTTTGGAGGCCCGGTGTAGAATTAGGCTTGAATTGGCGAAGTTAGTATTTTGGCGAATTCCGGTTGAAGGGCGAGAATTTGATCCGAGGGTCGGAATGGAATTCCGAGAGTTGTTTTAGTTTCGTTAAGTGATTTTGGATATGTGTGCAAATTTTCAGGTCATTCGTACATCGTTTGATTGGGTTTTTGATCGAAAATGCATTTAGGAAGTTCTGAAGAACTTATGATTTGATTTGGTGAAATTTGATGATTTTGATGTTAACAATAGTATTTTGATGGTTCGAGCAAGATTGAATAAGGTAATAGATCATGTTTGTGCTTTTGGTTGAGGTCCCGGGAGCCTCGAGGTGAATTCGGGTGGTTAAACTGAGAGTTTTGAAGTTTGTTGCATGTTTAAGGTTGCAGGTTCTGGTATTTTCGCACTTGCAGTTCTGGAACCGCAGGTGCAGCATCGCAGAAGCGGTCGATGGGAGCACAGAAGAGGAAATGGTGCTTAGGGCAGGTTTCGTAGAAGCGGAATCCTTGCCACTGAAGCGGGTCCGCAGGAGCGGATACTTTGCCGCAGAAGCTGTCTTGGACCTCTTAAGTTAAACCGCATAAGCAGTGGATTGGGTGCAAAAGCGGTAACCACAGGTGCGGAGTTCGAACCGCATAAGCGGAAATCTTGGCAGAATAATAAGTTGTCTTCTTCGCGAATTTTGAAAGAGCAAACATTTTGGACTTCGGACTAAGGCGATTTTTGGGCGATTTTAAAGAGGGTTTCTAGAGTCTTCATCAGGTATGGATTCTTGGTCTTAGATTATATTGTTATGGTGTAAAACCATGGATTAACACTGAAAATCCAAGGGAATTAAGGCTAAAAGTGGAGGTTAAGGCTTGAAACTTGGAAGAGTTTAAACTAGTGATTTGAGGGGCCAAATGGACTTCGATATTTGTGAATTTTGTATGTATGAACTCGTGGCGAGATAAGGAAGCCAGTGAGGTTAATTTTATAATTTTTCGAGACGTGGGCTCAGGGCTTTGGTTTTGCCAACTTCGTGTTTTTAGGTGTTTCTCAAGTTCTTTCAATTGGGTTATTTCCCATTAGCTTATCATAAAATATTCCTTGTGGTTTTGGCCAGATTCTACGCACGAGGAGGTTGATTTGCAAGGGGAGCACAAGGCAAGCTAGGATTTTGACCGGCTTGAGGTGAGTAAAGGTTATAAATGATGCACTGAGGGTTGGAAACCCCGTATTTGCACTATGTAGTGCTATGTTGAGATGAGATACGCGCTACATGATGAGCGTGGTGATGTTACTGTTGGGGATTTGGACTCGGTCCATCCCGATTCATGACTCTACTGTACTTTTGACTGAGATTGAGTTAGTATCAGTATAGTTTGGGCTAGTTGCCATGTTTGGGGCCTTGTCCCGATCTGCAGGACCCTTATGGAGCATGTTGGGCTAAGTGACCTCACTTTACCTGTTGAAAACATACTCTCAGTCATATCCTTAACTGTAAAACATAATATGAACCGGTCTTAGCAATTTGCACTCTAAATGAGGAATACCTGGGATTGAAAACCCTATCTTAGCTGAGTGGGCTCGAGAGGCCAAGTCTATATTGGCTGAGAGGGGTCAAGGACCCCATAGTGAGGGTATTTGATATACACCAGATTGGGCTGCACGCCGCAGCAGTATATACATATACATATATAGATCGGACTACACGCCGTATTAGTATATTATATAGATCGGACTGCACGCCGCAGTAGTATATATATGGATCGGACTGTACGCCATAGTAGTATAATATATGGATCGAACTGCACGACGCAGTAGTATATTATATGGATCGGACTGCACGCCGCAGTAGTATATTATATGGATCAGACTGCACGCCACAGTAGTATATTATATGGATCGGACTGCACGCCGCTGTAGTATATTATATGGATCGGACTGCATACCGCAGTATTATAGTGCTTGGGCTATAGGAGTCCCTCCAGAGTCTGCACACACCCCCAGTGAACGCAGTCGAGTATTATTATTAGATCGGGCTGCGCGCCGCATCAATATATATTATTATTGGATCGGCTACACGCTACAGCAGTATTGGTAATTCGTCGGACTTTTGAGAGATTTTCACCTGTTTTCCCTGCTCAGCTGTTGTTTACTGCCTTTACTGTTGGTTATAGAACTGTGTAGTGTTTCTACTAGAATTATTGCTTTCAGTTGTTTTTTATTGCAATTACTCACTGAGTTGGAGTACTCACTTTACTCCCTGCACCTTGTGTGCAGATACAGGGATCCCGGAGGCATAGCTGAGTTTGTTGCTACTGCCTAGTTTAGTTGTCAGAGTCATCGAGGTAGCTGCCGACGTTCGCAGGACCCGATTTCTCCTATTATATTTCTTTTACTCCCGCATCTAGAATTTTATATGTACAGGATGTTGCTTAGTTGTATCTAGAGGCTCTGACTCGTGACGCCAGTTCTGATAGGGGTTGTATTGCTATTATTGTGGTTTCCGCATTGTCTTTATGGTTATCACAGATTGAAATTTTGCTTAACTGATATTTTAAATTCAAATGACCGATAAGGGGCTTTGTATTTTGGGTTGAGAGTGTTCGAATGGTCGGGCTTGCCTAACAAGGTGTTGGGCACCATCACGACAGGGGTTTGGGTCGTGACAAGTTGGTATCAGAGCCTAGGTTACTAGGTCTCACGAGTCATGAGCAGGTTTAGTATAGTCTCGCGGATCGGTACGGAGACGTCTGTATTTATCCTCGAGAGGCTGCAGAACCTTTAGGAAAACTTAACTTTCTTGGAATTCTTATCGTGCGTACTTGATTCAGCTTGAGATATAACTCTGGAAATTCCTTCTACATGTCTATATGTGAACGTGAGCACTCAGTAGTATATGTGCCTTGATGGCTGGTGATTCCCCGATCGAGGGGGTGAGATGTAATCTCCATGAGTTTGATGTTTGGCCAGTCTGGAGGACTTGAGGCCGGACCTTTGCTTATGGCTTGAGCACCAAGGTGCTGATTTTGTGAGCTGGTGTTATGAACTTATAAGTTCAGTATTGTCCCTAATTGTGGAATGGAGGCTGGATAGCTACGTAATGAGTATGTTCGTACTGTGTAATATTTCTATATGAATTGGTAATGACGAAGAAGTCTGTAGGATAGTAGATGGACTGTTAAGTGATTCGATTCCTATTATGGCTTGATGTGTAGTCTGAATTATGGGCACATGAAGAATATTTTCGTATCTCCTGGTTGAGAAGTGAAGTACATTACGTGTGGCGATATGAGTTCAGACTCAGGAAGACTAAATGGCTGTGTTGTGTGTATGATGGTGAAAGGTGTGCTAAAATACTAAATCGAGGCGAAACATGTGGGTTATCTCCTGTGGAGTGTTCTTAGGGGGTACGATTCTTATGTATATTGTTAGAAGATCTTATGTGTAATTGAAGGGTATGTGTCGTAATTGGAAAATTTAGGTCACTTCAGAGAGTGGACTCAGCTGATGTGGGGATGGATGCGAGGTTTGCAGAGGATTGCAGAACTGGATGATCTGTGTTTTCACAAACTTGTAGATGATTGAGTTTAACCTCATTGTGGCATCATTACAGTAGAAGTATAATGGGTTATTAAATATGTCCTGATAGATGGCTTCAAGCCAAGTTGGGGAGGTTGCTGTTGATTCGCTGATTGCAACGTTATATGCTATATTGGTTCCTTTTCGAGGTATGCTGGCGGATCAGTTCGGGTTGCAGAAATTGAGCTGAGGATGGCACGAGTAAAGCAAAATTTTAACGAAGGTTACGTGGTGCTTCTTAGGTGTGAGAAAATAATAGTATGTCTTGAGCTACTATTGGTAAAGAATGCTTAGGGAGATCATGTCCTGCGGGGTCAGAGTGCTAAGAAGGCATGGGTGGTTATATCTATTTGATCGGGTAAATTGCGGTTGAATAAGAGTGAATGACTTGCGAGAATGGTTGTAATGGGTTCAAGAGTCTGCGTACGTCAATCGAGAGCTCTAAAGTTGCATATGGGGTTAGGAATTGAGATTCATTAGAAGATGTCAAGATTTGTGGTATTCTATGTTAATTATGGTAATCTATGTATCCGCATCAGGAAAGTAAGTGAAACAGAGTTAGATTCACAGAGAGTTCTTCTGGGTAAGGTATTCTGGGTTGTGGTGTTTTTGGAAACATTTGAGAGAGTAGTTAGCGGGTTGTGGCTCCTATCAGTATGGTCTTATGCTTGGGTCTCGTGCGGTAAGCCTGGATTGAGGAATTGAGGTACTACAGCAAGGGGAATATCATGTTGAAGACGAATCAGAAGAAATTTAGATAAATGGAGTAGCTTGATAACTGACCGGATTGGCATGGTAAGGGTATGATTAATTCTTGGTGTGTATTCGAGGTAATGAGTTAGCACATGTAATTTTGCAGCAATGCTCTGGGGTTTTGACGACTTGCTTAGCGTGATTTGGTTAGAAGGATTCAGTCATGGCAGTTTAGTTTGTGCAAATGAAATTGGGAGAGTTCTTGTTGATTGCTGCCGTGGTAGAAGAGGTGCATCTTCTCCGAATATGAGAGGCATGAGATGTGTAAGGATTTTCTTCTAGATGAGATCTATGGAAGCTCGTGATTAGATAAGTTTCAGTTCAGGTTATAAAGGAAATTCATAAAGCACTTAGGCAGCGGGTAGCCTCAGATAATCAAGGAAACTAATACGGTTGTTTGAAAGTGATCCGACGAGAGTATATATTTCAGAGAAAGGGGCAATATGATTAAGTGATGGTACCTCAGTGGTGTAGCGACACTTTCTTGTTAGATCGACTGGTGATATTCGGGTTGGCTTGATGGCTCAGGGAGATTTTTGAGTATGTATCGTGGAATTGTTGGATATGTAGCTGTGGCATGTGTTCGGACGGAAAAATTGGTATCAAGTATGATGATTCGTGTGCTATGTAGGATTGGGGGCGGAAGTCCTCATACTCGGGCTATTTGCGATGGTGGATCTTGTAGATCGGCACCGTGTGGTGAGTATTAGGATTTGGAGGCTCGAGTGAATCTTTCGTTGCTGGTATGTTGGATTTTGGAGGTGATGTTAGAGTTCAGGCTGGTTGTCTCAGTGTTAGATTAAATTCTGGACTATTGCGTTATGGGCTACGCCGGAAATGCCACAGTTTGAGTGGCGAGGTGCATTGGGTTATGTTCTTGCGGAGTGGTTTATCTTTCACAGACCTAGCGCACGGCTGGGGAAGGATTGCTTTTCCTAATTGAGCCCTTATGATGGATTTCAGTGCAGAGGTTGCTATTGTTGAGCCAGTTCCGGCGTTAAGGGACCTTTCGGAGGAGTGTTCCAGTTTGAGTTGACTCGGTTGGCTCTGAATTTTATTGTCGAGGGATAGGTTGACTCGACCGTTGTTGAGCTTATCAGCGATCTGGGGAGACCTATGAGTTGATATCTGCGTGGCGAGACGTTATGATTTAAGGACTATGGGCATAAATGGTGCGGCGCTATCGAGATTCATAGTGGAAGTTTAGGGGGAAACCTCAGTTGTGCTTGAGTTTTTGAGCTTATAACACTATATGTAGATATTGTGTGCACTCAGTATGCTTACGACTGATACTCGGTACTTTGTTATAATGAGAAAATTTGGCTCGATGTGCATCTCCTTATGTGAGATATATGTATGGATCGGGTGGCATGCCGCCATGGATATGTGTGGATCGGGTGGTACGCCGCCATGGGTATGTTATTTGGACCGGGTTGCACACCGCAACAGTCGATCTCAGGTGACGCTGAGGACAATTCCAATTTACTCTAATCATTCAACCCTTTCCTTGCTCATCCGAGCCCGTGACATCCTTGTCAACACTGAACTACAACCTTGATCCTCACTTCGTATTTCCATGCTACTCACTGCACCCAACGTGCAAACATACGATAGAACACGATTTTTCATCATAACTCCGAAATCATTAATATCTTAACACTTCATCATATACGAACTTTTCACTTAACTCACTTCAGGAGAATCATAGCAACACACAGGTAAACTCCCGTAACATAGTTCATGGTATTCCATTCATCCAAGTGCAACGAAGATATATCGTGACTTGAGAAAATATTATTGGTAGCGGAGGATGAAGAAGGACATAGTGAAGTATGTGGCTAGGTGTTTGAATTGCCAGCAGGTTAAGTATAAGCACTAGAGGTCGGGTGGCCTACTTCAGCAGATGCCTATACCAGAGTGGACGTGGAATAACATTACAATGGACTTCATAGTTGGGTTACCCCGTACTTTGTGGAAGTTTGATGCAGTGTGAGTCATTGTTGACGGGTTGACCAAGTCGGCGCACATTATTCCGGTTGAGACTACTTACACTTCAGAGAGATTGGCTCATATTTACATCTGTGAGATAGTCAGGTTGCACGGTGTGACTATTTCCATCATATCATATATAGGCCCTCAGTTCACTTCCATTTATGGAGATCCGTTCAGAGTGAGTTGGGGACCCGTGTAGAGCTTAGCACAACATTCCATCCTCAGACCGACAAACAGTCGGAACGGACAGTTTAGATTTTGGAGGTAGAGCATGTGTGATTGACTTTGGAGGACAGTGGGATCAAATCTTGCCTTTAGTAGAGTTTGCTTACAACAACAGCTATCAGTCCAACATCGAGATGGTTCCATTTGTGGCTTTATACGGTCTGCGGTGTCGTTCTCCTATCGGGTGGTTTGGGCCAGGTGAGGCTAAGTTATACAACATAGACTTGGTGCAAGATGCCTTGGACAAGGTAAAGTTGATTCAAGAGAGACTTCGTGTGAGCACGTGATTTTTGCCGTACAAAATAAAGAAATAGATTTTTCTCCAAATTTTTCCAATTTTATAGGATTTTTGTTAATTGTTTGCATTCCTTTGCATGTTTGCTTTTATTCAAATCATGAAAAAGATACCAAATATACTATGCATTGCTTTTAAATTTTGTGTTCAAATTTTAGGATTAATTAATTAATAAGTTGCTTTATTTAAAATGAAAATTACAAAAATGGCTCACTTTTACATTCTTAGCTTTTAAATTTTGGATTATTAATTTTTCTCTTTAATTTAGGATCAACTAATTTTTATAAATTTTATAGTTAGATAATTAGCTAAATTTTGCAATTTGATTTAATTTAGGAATTTAATTTAGGTTTTTATTTAATTAAATAAACAAAATAAAACAAAGAGAAAAGGAAATTGAAAAGGGCTATTTTTAAATTGAATTGTGCCAAACATTTTAGAAGCCCAAATTTTCTCTCAACCCAATCCAAACCGGGTCGGCCTGACCCAACACCCAACCATCCTAACCCTACTTCTTCTAAAAGACCTAGACCCCTAATAAGAGATGTGGGAAAAATACAAAAAAAACTTAGACCTACGGAAAAGAAGGGGGCCAGCACAGATTTGCACCAAAAGAGCTCGCCGTCTTTTATCGTCTTCAACGGCTGAATACCAAAAAATGAAACCCCCTCCCCCCATGCTGCTTCTTCTTCCTCGACCCTATCTTGGCATACCTCAATCGTTACTTCAACAGAGAACCCCTCATCCCCTCACGTGAACTAAGAACCTAGAGTTAAAGTTAAAGAGAAGCTGCACATCAGCAACCTTCCACCTCCATCGCCAGCGGAACCATGCTGCCTTGGTGGCGCTAGCACTGCTAGTGTCGTGAGGATTCTCTCTGTCTCTTTCGACGCCAGATCTGGGCAGATCTTTTAGAGAAGAAAAGCTTCGAAAACTAGGGCTCAAATTTCTTGAATACCCGGGATTCTCGAGGTATAGCTGGGTTGAGGTTCATCCTTTTTACATGTTAGAAGATTGAAGAGTTTCATTTGATAAAACAAAAATAGAGTGATAGGCTTTTTTCATGTCGTTCGACATTTTGGCTTCTTTTCTAAATTTTTGATTCCGAAAGCATGGATTCTGATGGAGTTTGATCAAGATTGATTCTGGTTCGAGCCTTGCTACTGGTGTATTTGCGTTCCAATGAACTAATTTGATGCTTGGATTTGTTTTGTTCCTTTATCTGAGACTAACTTCCTTTTCGGTACCTCCCAGTATTAGTTTTCATTTATTTTCTAATCGCGTGAATGATTATTTGTTTTGGATGCTACTTTGTTCTATGATATGATGAATGGATGATCTGTTGAGATAAATCGTAGAGTTTGGGATTTAAAAGTAATCATGATACGTAATTCTAAAATTTGTATGTATATTTCATGTGACCCGGTTCTAATTTCCAACAAGGCTAAATAGAATGTGTTGTGAATCACCGGTGCATTTCATATAGCGTGGCTTGCAATGTGTTTTAAATAACATTGAAATAATTCCTTAAATAATTGAAGCAGTTTTTAAAGTTAAAAATGCACATAGGTTTAAATGTTTTAAAACCAGATAATTTGGCCAATAATAATAGTTGAGCGATCATGCTAGAGCCACGAAACTCGGAAATGCCTAACACCTTCTCCCGGGGTAATAGAATTTCTTACCCGAATTTTTTTGTTTTGCGGACAGTAAAATAGAGTCAATCTTTTCCTCGATCCGAGATTTAAATCGGTGACTTGGGACAATATAAATTATCTCAAGTAGCGACTCTGAATAAGTAAATAATCCTTTTTCGATTGTCACTTAAACTGGAAAAAACTCCCTTATACCCTTTCAGGGGTAGAAAAAGGAGGTGTGATACTTCACACAGCTCACTCCAGACTGAAGAGTTACGCGGATTAGAAGGCACGTGATGTATCATTCATGGTTGGTGAGAAGGTCCTCTTGAAATTCTCGCCAATGCAGGGTGTTATGCAGTTCGGGAAGAAGGGAAAGTTGAGCCCAAGGTTTATTGGCCCATTTGAGGTGTTGAGGTGAGTACTGGAGGTTGCTTACGGGCTTGCCTTACCTCCAGTTTATTAGGAGTTCACCTAACTTTTCATGTGTCTATGCATCGGAGGTATCATGCTGACTTGTCCCATGTGCTAGACTTTAGTACTATTTAGTTGAATGAGAGTCTGAGTAATGAGGAGGAGCCAATTGCCATTATTGATAGACATGATCTCCAGTTAAGATTCAAGAGGATTTCAACGGTGAAGGTCCAGTGCAAGGGCCAACTAGTCGAGGAGGCGACATAGGAGTCCGAGGAGGACATGCGGAGCAGATATCAATGTTTATTCAGCACCCCAGGCAGTTTTCTATGTCTGTTCAAGGATGAATGCTTATTTAAGAGGTAGAGAATGTAATGACCCGACCGGTCATTTTGCTTTTTAGAACCCCACACCCTAAATAAAATTTGTCGCGCTTGCTTTAACTAATTTACGACCTGCGGGGATGGTTGGTTTAGGATTTGGAAGAGTTTGGGTTGGAATAGGCTCATTTTATTCCTTAAGATTTTCTCAAAACTAAGTTCGACCTTGGTCAACATTTTTAACAAACGCACCCGGATTTGTGTTTTGATGGTCCGGAGAGTCCTTATTCGAGGTCCCTAGCCCGAGTCATGAATTTTTATATAAAATTGTTAAGATGAGAGTCTAAGGAATTAAAGAATTAAATAATGATTGATCACATTGGTATCGGGCTCGTATGTTGGTTTCGAAGCCCGGTACAGGTCCAATATAAAATTAAGACTTGCCCGCAAAATTTGGTGTCAATCTGAGTTAAGTACGTTTCGGCACGTTAGAAGTGAATTGTAGAACTTGAAGTTCATAAGTTTGGTCCAATTGGTTTTAGGGGGTGATTCTTAAATTTATCATTGTTTTGAGCATTCCAAAGGTTTGAGCGGGTCCGTTTCATGATTTCAAACTTGAGTGAGGCTTGAGTGAAGTTGGCAAATTTGAGAGGAGCTGAAGCTTCAGGTTGCTACCATAACCGCACCTGCGGTTGGTCAGGTGCAGGTGCGAGACTGCAGAAGTGGTCGAGCTCTCGCAGATGTGGCCAAGGCAGGCCAGGCCAAAACTACAGAAGCAGTTGCATAGAAGCGGCTTCAAGACCGCAGGAGTGGTCCCAGCTTGCTTGGCCAATTCCGCATATGCAGCCTTCCTCTCGCAGAAGCGGGACCGCAGATACAGATATCACTGAAGCAGTGAGCTTCATTTATTACGGGCTCTATGTCATTTTGGCCATTTTTCACTCATCCATTGGGAGATTTTAAGGCTCTTGAGAGAGGACTTTCACCTAGCTTCTTGAGGTAAGTTTATCCTACCTATTTTAAGTTTAATAGTTGCATCTTGGGTAGATTAACACACAAAGATTAAGGTAAAATCATGGGGTGGAGCAAAACATATGGTTTTGACAAAAAGTTAGATTTAACCACGAAATTTGTTATGAAGTAAATTAAAAATCATATATTATTGATCCTTGGGTTATAAAGAACAACTTTCTTCAAAAAATTTTAGAATCCGGGCATGTGGACCCTGGGCAGATTTTAGAAAACTGGTGTTTAATGTTGGGAAACTGCTTAAATAGTTAGGTGATCTTGTGATCTTGTATTGACTAGTTCTTACCTCGTTTAACTAGTTTTGGAATGTTCGGCTCCAAATTGAGAGTTTGAGCTCGTTCTTGGTATTGAAAGTACGCTTTGGAGCGAGGTAAGTCTCCTATCTAACCTTGTAAGAGCTACTATTATGCAAAGTCCGGGTAGTCTAGGACCCAAAAGCATGTTTTATATGATATTCTTGTAAATTTATTTTTAATTTGGATTGTTTAAATCATGTTGATTATGGTAAATGAGAATAGTAAGAGGAACATTATCTTTCTTGGCCTTTTAAAGAGAAGCTGGCATTTCTGTGAGTAATTGCTCCCCTTATATATATTCTTGTCTTTTTGTTATTGTGTTTAATTACATTTGACAGCGTCGCAGGTTTGATTCGTGAGCGGGGTAATAAATGTATCTATGGTTTGCGTTGTTCGACCCTCGGTAGTGCACAATTTATTTTTATGTTGGACCGGACCGTACGACCTCGGCACTACTTGAGCATGCTTTACTCAAGTATTTTTCTATGGATTGAGCTTTAGTATTTGCCCTGAAATGTAAATGGCCAACTGTGATATTATCTAGGAGAGGAATTGTTATTTCTTGCTATAAACTGTTAATTATTTGTACCATCCTTGCTGAGTATAGTTAATTTACCATATTATTTGACCCTAATAAGTATCAAGTTGACCTCTCGTCTCTGCTTCTTCGAGATTAGACAAAATACTTACTGGGTACATATTGTTTATATACCCATACTACACTTCTGAACTTAATTGTACAGGATCTGAGGAAGGTACATCTGGTTGCCAGTTTGGTGCGCATTCTTGATCAGTGTCTAAGACTTTCACGATGAGTTGCTCCCTTCATGTGCTGTTCAACAGCATTGTGGAGTCTTTCTTTATTTTGGTTGTCTATTTTATTTCAGACAGATAGATTTATTCTTTTGTATATTCTACTAGTTGCCCGTAAACTTGTGACAACAGGTCTTTGCACACACATTGGTAGACTACTCTTTTCGGGATTGTATAACTATTTTTGTACATTACTAATTATCACACGTTTTTAACTACAAATTTAGAAATTTCCGTACTTGTTTTAGTGAAGTGAAAATGAGAACTTGCTAATACTTTCGCGTTGGTTTGCCTGACAAGCATGTTGGGCACTATCATGACCTATAATGGATTTGGGTCATGACAATATTAGCACCTTCAGTGATTCTGAGAGCCAGGTTTCTTTCCTTCTTGGGTTCATCCATCTTCGTGGTTTGCCTTCTATGTTCATAGGCAGTGAGATTGTAATACCCATAATTTAAGCTGAGGACAAATTGGTCATTTAGCTAACAATTAAAAAAAAGAAGAAAAGAAGAAATAAAGCAACTTATGAGGCCAAAGACCATCAGGATAGTATGGCGTATGAATTAATAAGGGTTTGGAGAGGAAAAGATTTTCCTGCCAACAAATGGAGTACATAAAAGAAAACATGGAAAATATTTACAATTCTAATCGGTAATCAAATTGAGAACGAGAAGATTTAGCAGCAACTTGGAGTCAAAACCAAATTATTGGCCCGCAGAGATAAGGACACGAGGCTTGAAGAGGAACAAGATGCACTGGTTGTTTTTCTTGAATAAAAAGTGCTTTATTAGGCATCAAAGAATTGTAATAAAAAATCTACCAAACTAGCAACGTGAGTATACCAGAAGAATTTTAGTTTTATATTGTTTAACTCTTCCATTATAATATCGGGATTTAGTTTGGTCTTTAATAATAAGAAGTAGTATTAGATACGGGCTTTTATGCTAAATTGATTAGTTGTTGGATTGGTAATACGAAGGAATTATAGAGAATTAGTTTAATAGGGACATGGCAGCCTAATTGAAGTTATTTCAAGTGGAATAAGGAGGAATTTGACAGAATAATACCTGATTATTTTGGTAGTTCATGAAGTTTATGCTTACCTAGTGTTTGTGATAATATATATTGATCGAAAGAAGTTGTACGAACCACTCGAAGTTGCGCGTTTGGTATTTCGGCACGAGTATAGTGAGTAGTAATATTACCGAAATTTGTGTTTCCATAACTTACATGATTTACACATGATTTTTAATATGAATATGTTACTGATTATTTTTAGCTGCATGTGGGACAAGTCTTTTACTCGATATGATACTGAAATAGTTATTTGAGATGAATACCGTGGTTTTAAATATTTTCGTTGTCACTAGATCTGTTTGACCGTTACTTGAATTTACTGTTATTGAAAGGAAATTATATGATTTGATAATAACTAAAAGGCCCTATGTTGTTTTAAAGTATTTTCTACGAGTATATACGGATTACAAATACAAGTATAAATGGGAGTAGACATTGAAGGATCTCGTAGCTAATGGCAGGTTCGTTAGACCTGGTCCAGCCCTCGCTAGTAGGAAGGTAGAACTAGTATACCGTTACCGATTTTCCTCGAGTAAGAACTACCGATATATTTGACTTCTTGTGAAGAAGTCCACAGTTATACCGATTACATGATCCGTTCATTGAAACCTCTTAAATGTAAATATTGATATATAAAGTGGTCACCGAGTTTATTACTCAAATGTTAATTGTATTATACTACAAGAAAAGCATGATGAGACTGAAAATTATTTATTGTTTCTGAAAGGGCATTTTGATGTTATTTGGTTGAGATACTAGCATGTTTTCCGACTTATCCCCAATTTAAAAAAATAATTGTGGTTAAGTATTATTACTCACTGAGCTGGCGACTCATTTCCTGCTAATTTTTTTTACAGAGACAGCAATTGATGCAGGCGAGGATTTCGTTAATTAGAGCGCCCAGGTTGACAATTCTTGGTGAGCCTCGCACTTGTTCGTGTGGGCGAAGATTTTATTTATTGTTATGGTCGTTTCTTTGAATTCTTAGAGTCACTCTATAGTCATTATTTTAGTGTCATGAGTATTCTTTTGTTATTATAGTCTTATGTTATCGTCCTTTATTATGAAAGTTGAAGGTAGATTAGTATTTCTGGTTGTTTGTTTGTTGATTAGTAATGGTGGAGACTTATTTTGGCTAATTAGTAACTTGTCAATTACCAGTTGAATTGTTATTAGGTTGTTTGGTTGCTGATTTAAGACAGGAAATTTTTTAGGATGGTCCAAAAACCTGTCCGATTTTCTGTAAAATTATTGATGAGGCTTACTTGGGAGCACTTGCTCCTAACCGCCGGTCACGATCCTAATTTGGGTTGTGACAGAGATTTTAAGTTAGCTCGTTCAACTTGAGAGTGGTAATGTTCTTTGATTCCTGAATAGCAGTGATCTTGCTTTCCCAAGTGACTGGCAAGACCCTTGTTAGAATTTTCTCAACTTTGTCTTCTTCAAGAATAATCCTTTCAAAAGACTTAAGTTCATTTTTTAGTGTTGTGAACTTTGTATACATCGCTTTGATGGTTTCTCCTTCCTTCGTGGTAAAATTTCATAGTAAGAATACAACGGTATTCCTCTTGATCTCTTCACTTGAGGAGTTCTTTCATGAGCCACTTGCAAAGTGTCCCAAATTTCCTTAGCACTAGTACCACTTTGAATTCTGCTATACTCGTTTGGTCCAAGTCCACACACAAGTCATTTCTTGGCCTTAGCATTCTTTTCCCACTTCCTCAAGCCCTCAGCATTGCGGTCAGCTCTAGTCTTCGGTACATCTACTCCTTTTGCATTCTTCTTCATGGTAGCCAGGGGATCATTAGCAACAACATCCCATGATTCATAATCCTCTCCGATGATGTAATCTCTCATCCTGTTTTTCCACCAGGAGTAGTACTGGACATGAAAGAGTGGAGGCCTAGCAATAGATTGTCCTTCCTAGTTTCTAGGTGGTGCACTCATCTTGATATGTTCCTATGGTGTTAGTCTCTTCAAGTATAACCGGCTCTCATACCAATTGATGTTTTATACTTCAGTACCACACAAGAAAGGATGTGATTTATATGGTGACCAATTTTTCTCTAAAGTTGTTTATGGAAGAACCTAGTTCTTCTAAGTCTTCCTTAACCTACTATTGCAAAAATAGTAAATGCGAAAAGTAAAGAACACAAGTATTTTACGTGGAAAACTCTTGGCTCAAAAGGTAAAAAAACCATGACCTACTTTCCATTAGGATTTTCCCAAACTCTCCACTAAAATCACTGAGCTAGAAACAACATTTACAAAAATTCTTTTGTAAACCTAGGACTAACTTTAATCTCATTGTAGCACACAGCCTCAACTGTTGCAACAACATCAAGTTAACTCTAACTTGAAAACTCTGAGTACTTAATACAATTACTTATAAATAAAATCTGAAAGGTACAATATGAAACCATCTACTACAATTGAACTAGAATAAAAGACAGACACTTGAAACTAGTTCTTCTATCTGGTTCAAGTTAGCTTCAGTTTTACACACTTGAATCACACACAAATCGCTCACAAAATAGTCTTGCTGTTTTGTTGTCAATTCACGTTTAACTTCTGTTTATGTGTGTTACCTGTAAAAGATAACAACACTAATATTTATAAATTTAGTAAATAGAGATTGACTAGAATTTTGATGCTACTCTTCCTTGGTGGCAGAGTTCTAGTTGATCTCAACTTCTAACTCCTTCTCTTTCTGAAACCGTGTTCTCTTTGAGTAAGGACTCCTTCTCCTCATCTAGTATGCAACCTTTTCGATCGGATCAGGACATATTACTTCTTTCAAATTAAGTTTATCTCCTTCACGTGCATCTCATATGCTTAATAGTCTATGCATATCTGTGCTCCACTAGGATGGACCTGGTTCATGTCTGAGTTCCTTTGTCAGTCTTCAAAGCTAATCTTTGAGCTAACAGAGTTGGATTGTTACATGTGTCTACAAAATTTAGAGTATAGGTGGCTTCTTTAGGTCATATTCATATACTTTCGGCTACAAAAAGTTGTAGATATTTTGCATTAGAGTTTAAATTTTATGTACAGATGGAATAAAAAAATATTGAGGAGCCTTTTAGTTGGAGGGATTAAGTTACCCCGTATAAAGTTTGGGATAAAATGTATTATATATTTGGTTGAGGGTATTAGTTAAAACCAGAATAAATTTTATACCTAGGAATATGTTGAGTTTTTGTTTAAGATGAAATAGTCTTAAAATGAGAGCTAATGGGAAAGGGAGGAAAAATAAAATTTTAAGTAAAATTTTAAGTTCCCCTCCTCTCTTTAATGAGACATTGTCCCTCATTGGTAGAGGATAAGAATGTTGGTGGGTTTATATATAAATTTATTTGTTAATAGTGAATATTAGCGTGATATAATCCGTGTTTTGTAACGGACGCATTCTAATCCATGTATATTACCACCAGCTGCAATAACAGCCAGTCCAAGTGCTTGATCCATTACAAGCAAGTGCTTGCTCCACAAGCTAGTGCTTGCTCCACAAGCCAGTGCTTGCTCCACAACAAGCTAAGCGCTTGTTCCACCATAGAGGGAGGGCCGATCTCTCTCAACCGATTGCTATAAATAGAGTAGCAGCTGGAGAGAGATAAACACACCGGAAAAAACACTCGAGATACACTCGATATACATTCTGTATACACTAGATATACACTTTGTATACACTTGATATACACTTTGTGTACACTCGATATACACAGGAAAAACGAATTGCAATCTGATATCCTCTTCAGTAATAACTCAACATCGGCTATAAATTACATTCCTTCCACTTAGAATTTCCATTCGACTTCTAAGTTGTACTCCCTTGTTTTGCATTATTTTAAACTACAAACAAAGCATCCGTAAGTGTGATTTGCTGCCGAACTTTTTATTCGCTGAAACACTGGGTTTGAAGTATCGCTACACCAGTGTATAATTCGTTCTACCCTAGGAGGAAATAATCCATAACCTTGGGTACTATGAGGGGATTAAATTCCTTAAGGAAACACTGTGAATCCAATGGGCTCGAATTAATTATTGTCTAATTTATATTTACGTCTATACGCTAACGTTTTCTATTCTAGAATTTTACAAATACAGGATACTAACCGAGGAACCAATAAGCTTAAGGAATTTAATAGTTTTTATTTCTGTATTTGTGTTATCCTTATTATTTTGGAAATTAAAACCTTTGTGTTTTTGTGTACTCCCGTTTTGGAGAGTAAAGCCTTCGTGGCATCTTGTTGGAGATTAAAATCTACATGATTTTTTAACTCCAGTTTTAAATGTTTATTAAACGTTTGTTTGTGTTATTTTTCAGAAAAAAATGGCTAATGCAACCGGAAACCAAACTGTTCCGATGGTGACTGTCAACACATCGACAATCCATGTTCCGACGATGATTGTCAATGCATCGACAAGCCGAACACCGGCGTTGGCACTGGCAGAAAAACCCAAAAAAAATTTCGGGATTGATTTCAAGCGATGGCAGAAGAAGATTTTCTTCTACTTGACTACGTTATGTCTACAGAAGTTCATCAAGGAAGATGTTCCTGATGTGCCCAAGGAAACTCCAGAGGATGAAAACTTTCTCGTGATTGAAGCGTGAAAGCATTCTGACTTTCTGTGCACGAATTATATTCTTAGCAGACTAGATGATAATCTGTATGATGTATACAGTGGCATGGAAATGTCAAAAGAATTGTGGAATGCGCTTGAAAAGAAGTACAAAACTGAAGATGCCGGGATGAAGAAATTCGTCGCTGTAAAATTTTTGGACTACGAAATAGTAGATAGCAAGTCTGTTATTACCCAAGTCCAGGAATTACAAGTGATTATTTATGATCTACTTGCTGGAGGTATGTTTCAAATAAATACTGATATTGAAAGTAAAAATTTTAGTATTT
The DNA here is from genome assembly GCA_026770625.1 of Nicotiana glauca. Taxonomy (NCBI): domain Eukaryota; kingdom Viridiplantae; phylum Streptophyta; class Magnoliopsida; order Solanales; family Solanaceae; genus Nicotiana; species Nicotiana glauca. The sequence continues at coordinate 65,855 of MU686018.1, read as the reverse complement.
TTACTAACGGAATTTTCATTGAAGGTCTTGTCATCAATGAAACATTCCAAGTAGCAGCAATAATTGAGAAGTTGCCTCCATTGTGGAAGAACTTCAAAAATTATTTGAAACACAAACGGAAGGAGATGTCCCTTGAAGATCTCATTGTTCGATTGAGAATCGAAGAGGGCAATAAAGCTGCTGAAAGGAGAGGCCGTGGAAATTCAACAAGAATGGGAGCAAATATTATTGAAGATAACAAAAAGAGGAAAAAGGCTTCTGGTTCGAAATACAATCCAAGCAAGAAGAGGTTAAGTGGAAACTGCTACAACTGTGGGAAAACCGGACACAAATCTACGGAATGTCGTGCTCGAAAGAAAGACAAGAAAAGGGGTCAAGCAAACATGGTAGAAAAACATGATGATATTGATGACTTGTGTGCCATACTTTCTGAATGTAAATTGGTGGGCAATCCTAAGGATTAATTCTGGAGTCAACTGCCATGTTTGTGCTGTGAGAGAAGCATTTTCTACATATGTTTCTGCTGGACCTGAGGAGACACTTTCCATGGGAAATGATGCAACGGCCAAGATTGAAGGATGTGGGAAGATATTTCTAAAAATGACTTCCGGCAAAGTTGTAGCTTTGAACAACGTCCTTCATGTTCCTGAGATTAGGAAGAATTTAGTCTCTGCTGGACTTCTTGTTAAGCACGATTTTAAGTGTATTTTTATGTCCGACAAGGTTGTAATAAGTAAGAATGATATGTTTGTAGGAAAATGTTACCTTACCGAGGGCCTTTTCAAGCTGAATGTAATGATTATTGAAAATAATAATAAAATTTCAGCTTCGTCTTACTTACTTGAGTCAAATAATTTATGGAATGAACGTTTGGGTCATGTCTATTATAAAACCTTGCAGAAAATGATTAACTTGGAAGTATTGCCTAAGTTTGAATGAGAAAAATCAAAATATCAAATATGTGTGGAATCTAAGTATATTAAACATCCTTATAAGTCGGTTGAAAGGAATTCAAATCCTTTAGACTTAATTCACATAGATATTTATGATATGAAGTCAATACCATCTCGCGGTGGAAAGAAGTATTTCATAACTTTTATTGACGACAATACTCAATATTGCTACGTTTGTTTACTTAATAGTAAAGTTGAAGCAATATATGCATTCAAGCAATACAAAAATGAAGTTGAAACTCAACTTAACAAGAAAATCAAAATGATAAGAAGTGATAAGGGTGGTGAATATGAATCTCCTTTTGAACAAATATGTTTAGAATATAGAATTATTCATCAAACAACGGCCCCTTACATGCCCCAATCCAATGGGATTGCAGAAGAAAGAATCATTCATTAAAAGAAATGATGAACACATTATTGATAAGTTCTGGTTTGCCACCAAACTTGTAGGGGGAAGCCGTTCTTATAGCTAGCCGAATACTAAATCGAGTATCCCATAGCAAAACACAATCCATTCCGTATGACAAATGGAAAAGAAGGAAGCCCAACTTGAATTATTTAAAAGTGTGGGGGTGTTTTGGCAAAAGTGCAAATTCCTAAACCCAAAAGGGTAAAAATAGGACCGAAAATCATTGATTGTGTTTTCATAGGATATGCGACCAATAGTAAAGCATATCAATTTCTGGTTCATAAATCAGAAAATCCCGACATTCATAATAATACGGTTATAGAATCAGATAAAGCTGAGTTCTTTGAAAATATATATTCGTATAAAAAAGAATGCGAGTCGATTAGTGAAGGATCTAAATGACCTCGGGAAGAAAAAAAGAAAGTACATTTAATTAGGAGGATCCAAGACGTAGTAAACGTCAAAGAACGTCTACTTCGTTTGGACCAGATTTTGTGACTTTCTTATTGGAGAATGAGCCTCAAACATTTAAAGAAGCTATGTCTTCTTCGGAATCATTATTCTGGAAAGAGGCAGTCAATAGTGAAATAGAATCCATATTGAACAACCATACATGGGAATTGGTTGATCTTCCTCCCGGATATAAACCTTTGGGTAGTAAATGGATTTTTAAAAGAAAAATGAAAGATGATGGTACTATTGATAAATTTAAGGCAAGACTTGTTGTCAAAGGGCATAGACAACGAGAAGGTCTTGACTACTTTGATACATATTCTCCAGTGACGAGAATTACGTCCATACGAATACTAGTAGTTTTAGTTGCAGTTTATGGCCTTGAAATTCATCAAATGGACGTAAAGACAGCTATCTTAAATGGATATTTAGAGGAAGAAATCTACATGGAACAACCTGAAGGGTTTGTGGTTCCGGGTAAATAAAAGAAGTTATGTAGACTTGTTAAGTCCCTCTACGGACTAAAACAAGCACTCAAACAATGGCATGCGAAATTTGACCAAACAATGTTGTCAAATGAGTTTAAGATAAACGAATGTGATAAATGTGTGTACACTAAAAATGTTCCAAATTATATAGTCATTGTTTGTCTATATGTGGATTATATGCTGATAATGAGTAATGACATTGCCAATATAAATGCGACTAAGTGTATGTTAACTAGCAAGTTTGATATGAAAGACTTGGGAGTTGCAGATTTAATTCTGGGGATTAAGATCCAAAAGACTCCTCAAGGCCTCGCACTGTCCCAATATCATTATATTAAGATAGTACTTGAAAAATTCAAGCACTTGGGCTTTAAAGTTGTAAAGACTCCAATTGACGTGAATCTTGCATTAGCAAAGAACAAAGGCCAAAGCATATCACAATTGGATTATGCTCATGTGTTGGGATGCTCAATATACATCATGAACTGTACATAACCAGATATAGCTTGTGCTATAAGTAAACGGAGTCGATACACGAGCAATACAGATCAAACTCATTGGATGGCAATGAAACGAGTTTTGGGATACTTAGAACATACCCTAAACTTTGATTTGCACTACAGCAAATATCCTGTGGTTATTGAAGGATATTGTGATGCAAATTGGATCACCGGTTCAACTGATTTGAAGTCCACAAGTGGATATGTATTCACTATTGGTAGAGGAGCGGTATCTTGGAAATCATCAAAATAAACTTGTATTGCCCGCTCTACAATGGAGACTGAGTTCATAGCCTTATATAAAGCCGGTGAAGAAGCTGAATGGCTCCGGAATTTCTTGGAAGACATTCCATTTTGGCCCAAACCGTTGGCACCAATATGCATACATTGCGATGGCCAAGTGGCAATTGGAAGGGCTGGGAGCATTATGTAGAATGATAAATCTCGTCATGTACGACGAAGACATAAAACTGTTAGGCAATTACTCTCTAGAGGAATTATCATGATTGAATATGTAAAGTCAAGTGATAATGTGTCGGATCCACTTACAAAAGGTCTAAATAGAGAGGTAGTTGAGAAATCATCAAGTGGAATGGGACTATGGCCGAGAGCAAGTCACTATGGCGGTAACTCTACCTAGAAGACTATAGATCCCAAGATCTAGATTCAAGGAGATCAAACAAAGTCATTAATGACGGTTCAACATTGTCAACAAAAAATTTGGTCCATTCTCGTGATTAGACAATGTTCAGTACCAAGGATAAAGCATTAAGGCTTTTTAATGATTTCTAAATTTGGTACGTAGTATATCAAATAGTATATCTACAAGATGACACGTTTAGGAATCACCTATGTAAGTGTGAAGTGTTAGCCGCTTCAAGGAGAATTCCGCAAGGCCATTTCTCTACACACTTATGAAACCAGGCAGTGTTCATGGTTGAAACGAACACAACAATGAGAACCAAAGACGGTTAAGGGTTGATTGTGTGACTTATGGTTGTCTAGGTATGCACTAATGTTCGACGGTTCAAAGATATCAAATCTACCTATTGACCGAGTATATCCGACATAAGTTCACTACGGAAAGTTTAAAGGGAAACCTACTTATCCAGATGCAATTAATCCTTGCTTGCGAATCACACAAGTTTTTCATGCATACTTCCATGATATAGCCATTCCCCATTCATGTGGGGGATTGTTGAGTTTTTGTTTAAGATGAAATAATCTTAAAATGAGAGTGAATGAGAAATGGAGAGAAAATAAAATTTTGAGTAAAATTTTCAGTTCCCCTCTTCTCTTTAATGAGACATTGTATCTCATTGGTAGAGGATAAGAATGTTGGTGGGTTTATATACAAATTTATTTGTTAATAGTGAATATTAACGTGATATAATCCGTATTTTATAATGGACGTATTCCAATCCATGTGTAATATCACCAGCTGCAATAACAGCCACTCAAAGTGCTTGATCCATTACAAGCAAGTGGTTGCTCCACAAGCTAGTGCTTTCTCCATAACAAGCTAAGTGTTTGGTCCACCATGGAGGGAGGGCTGATATCTCTCAAATGATTGCTATAAATAGAGTAGCAGTTGGAGACAGATAAACACACCGGAAAAAACACTCGATATACACTCTGTATATACTCGATACACACTCTGTATACACCTAATATACACTGAAAAAACGAATTGCAATCTGATATCCTCTATAGTAAGAACTCAACATCGGCAATACATTGCATTCCTTTCGCTCAGAATTTTCATTCGACTTCTGAGTTGTCCTCCCTTGTTCTGCATTATTTTAAATTACAAACAAAGCATCCGTAAGTGTGATTTGCTGCCGAACTTTATGTTCGCTGAAACACTGGGGTTTGAAGTACCGGTACACCAGTATGTAATTCGTTCTATCCTGGTAGGAATAATCCATAACTTTGGGTACTAGGAGGGGATTAAATTCCTTAAGGAAACACTGTGAATTTAGTGGGCTCGAATTAATTACTGTCTCATTTATATTTACGTTAATACGCTAACGTTTTATTTTTCAGAATTATTATTTACAAATACAGGATAATAACCGAGAAACCAATAGAATATTTATCCCATATTGAAAGTAGAGTAAATAATCCTAGTTAAATCGTGGTTATAATTCCAGAATAACCGGTGATCGAACCGAACGACCCCGAGTCTACTTATAAGTCATTTGCTATAACAAGTTACTACATTAATAGTACATTTTTTTCCACAGTTTGTCTGTTTAATAAAGATACTGGCTATCAGTATTCGGGTATTTTTTTTATCCAAACAAGTAGTGACAAGTTCAATTTATAGTACGTGAAATGTTTATTTTTTCTTAAACAGAAATTCAATTAACAGTTAAAAAAAAAAAACAAATATAGGATATAGCAAGTGGTAGCTTTTTGTACAAAGTATCTAGCAAGTAAATAATAAAAAATCCTATAGTAAAATGCATCCAGATATGGAATAAAGAATTCCTTTTGCAGTTTCTCTTTATTTGCAGAATTTGCAGAGAAGAAGAAAAACAAAGCTTTTAAACTATGTCTTGCAGGTTTCCTGCAACTTTGGAATATAGCAGACAAAGCAAAAACTAAAAAAAGTAAAAACTATGAAACAAAATTAAACAGCTTTCATGCAATACATGCTTATTGATATTCAACTCCTATACATGCTTTGCGTCATGTTCTTCTTCATCATTCTGTGTATCATCATCGTCGTCATCGTATTCATCTTCATCTTCATCAACAACTCATCATCTGAATGAATAACATGCATCATTAAACGTCCATCCTCTCTGTATGCATGCAAGAATTCTTGAGTAGGAATTCTAATTTCCTCAAGAATAAACCTCCTATCTTCCCTAAATGATTAAAAGCAAACCCAGGGCTTCCCACTCCTCCCTATGCAAGAAATAGGAGGTGGAACTGATCTCTTTGAATAATCATGATTAATAATTACTTGATTCTCAGGCCTATAGGGAACGCGCGTTCTCCCTTTTCTTGTTGTTGTTGTTGTTGTTTCTGATTCCTCGATACTCAAATCGTTCATTAGGTCTTCAACGTCATCAGAGCTCTCGAACCCAAGGCCTTCTGTGCACGTAGAAAGATTATCTGATGTTCTTCATGAAAAGCTATCACTATGCCTGTGTTGTTTCTTATGGCTGCAGCTATTGGTATTTGGATAATAACTTGAAATAGGGATCTTGTTTCCTTCATACTTTCCCTTAATATTGTCCAACCCTTCAATCTCAGATTGGTGGATTGCTTCAAGGAAAAACGACGACGAAGAAGAAGACGACAATGATGATAATGATGATGAAGCAGATGATTGAGGGAGACAAGAAGAAAAAGATGATGAAGAAGAAACAATAGAGGACGAGGAGGAGGCATAGGAAGATATAGAGTTGTTGCTTTCTTTAAAATGTAATTCACCGAAAATCTCAGTGTAGGAAGAGTTACCAATATTAGGTTTCAAGGATTTAGAATTCTTCCATGAGGTTCGGGACAGGGATTCAATAAGTGTTGGGTTTTCAGGCAATGGTTTCTCAAATATGTGTTGTAGGCTTCCACAGGCAGCCAATGTTTTTGTTGCCTTTTGAGATCCAATATTACCTCTCATGTTTGTAATATTCATGGAATACTTTACTAGAATAATGCAATGGGTAGCTACATTAGGTGGATTTGATTTTCATACAAAATGCAAAGAGTTGAAGCTAAACCACCTATGCTTTGCAGATGATGTCCTACTGTTTTGCAAAGGTGAGTATAGCAACATTATGCTTATGTTGAGAGGGCTATAAACATTTTCAGAAGCATCTGGGCTGAGCATTAATGCAGGAAAATCGAATATGTATAGTGCAAATATAGATAAACAGTGCTTAGAAGGAATTTGTGAAATAACGGGCTACAAACAAGGGAAGTTGACGTTTAAATACTTGGGGGTGCCAATAGCAACAAGAAAACTAAATGCAGGAAATTGTGAAATGCCGGTAGACAAACTTAGTGCAAGAATACACTCATGGGGTCGAGAAACCTATTATATGCAGGTAGAGTCCAGCGGATCTACTCAGTGCTAATAAACATTCATTCATATTGGGTTGCAATCTTCATCCTACCAAAGAAGGTGCTTAAGGACATCACTGCAATATGCAGGAACTACCTATGGTTGGGAAAGGCATATCTGGTATATAAGCCTAAAAGAGAAGGAGGATTATGAATAAGGGAGTGCATCATATGGAATGAAGCTGCTATAGCTAAATATGTCTGGCATATAGCAAACAAAGAAGACACATTGTGGGTCAAATGGATTAATCATATATACTTGAAGGGAGAGGAGTAGTGGAAATATAATCCCTCTCAAGATAGTAGCTGGTATTCGAGGAAAATTGTCTCCATAAGAGATACATATGCCGCAGGTTATACAGGAAATGGATGGCAAGCAAGTACAGAAAAATACACAATCAAGAATGGATACCACCGGAGAAGAGGGAAGCTGGAACAATGGGCATCACTACAAGAACTATGACATATGACGACATTTTATAAATGTCGTATTAAGCTACATAAATGTCATAAAATCATTTTCCGACATTTATTTTACATTTAACCCAAGTATCGTAAATTTTAATGTCGGAAATTTTTCGATAAAGATTTACGATATTTAATTTACGACTCTTATGAAAAGGTCGCGTTAAAACTTGTGACATTTCACATAATATCAGCAAATTAAATACAGGTTTTCAACTTATTTCGTTTAAAACATTTAGGAGTGTTGAAAATTCTTGAGTTACAGTGACACTTGTACAACACATCTTGCGCTAATATAATAATTGATCATTGACATTTGCACATACGTTGAGAGGACAATTCCTATAAATATAAAGCTGAAATTATAGTTTGCTATAATAAAAGTATAACCTTCAAATTTCTAAATTAAATACCTATAAATGTCATTCAACAGAGAATTTGAACTTTAATAAATAGAAGTTCTATATAATTAATTACAAGAATATATTAATGAATAGTTGTACATCTTTACAATTAAATAATGCTAGAATCAAACTATTCGGCTGGATTTGAGCAAACTAAATAAATTCTACAACAGCAGATTTCTTTATTTCCTCAACTCTTGCTTTCACTTTTTGTGCTACATCCCGTCAGCTCCAATTCGACTCATTCGGTACTCGATTGAATTTAAACAACAAGGTTCTCTGAGGTAGTTAACCTTTGTTTTCATAAAATGGAAAATAACTAGCAGATCATTGAAAGTCAAAATAAGATTGCATAATCTACATGCAAGAATAATTTAATAAAATAAATTTATCTAGTGCAACTATTTTTACAAGTATCCTTATCTTATAAGACAACTAATTGAAGTATAGTTATTTGTCATCAATGAAGAAAATGCTTTAGTAAAAACCACATAACTTTAATAAAGAAAGATGTTGTTTGACCATTAAATTTACAAGAACCTTACCATAAGTTAACACACTGTGGACTTTCTCATTGCAACTCCATATCACATACACAAAGGCTAGTAGCTTTGTGCAACCGCATTTTTCACCTAATCAACCAGCATAGCCATCAGTACATTTCAACCCAGTACAGTCTAAACATGTTCAACTGGTTGCATTATTTGTGTGGGGACAAAATAATTAGCAGGGTAAATAGAACCTATTTAGACAAGTTAATAACACCCTTATTATTATAGCATTTCTCCTTCAAAAGCCAAGAGTTAACTACCATACTATACTAACTAAACAACCCCTTAATATATAAAGCTAATGATACATATGAATGTGCAATTTACTCATAAGCATTCTCCTGCCACACTAGATAATATTTTCATTCACATCTAATGACTGCTTACTAGGATCATGCAACTAACTATTTTGTTAAGTGTACAAGAAACAAATACATGGTGATATGAAAGCCAGTACACATCTAAGTTGCTAACCTGCATACAATTGAATTAGACAAGAGTAGAGGAAATTTAATCAATTTTGTCCATATTTGAAAATGAATAAACAATAGGGAAGGCCATAGTGTTTAAGATGCTTTATCATGTATTTTATCAAACAGTTGTAGGGCATGATTTGTGAATATGATATCAACATTACTATACTGTGTAATAACACCCCCACACAACTTCCATTCAAATAAACCTATCTCAATTTCTCCACATATTACAACCACAAAAACAAAATCACAATATAGATTAAGCTTCAAAAACATATACTCCCAATTCTTCTGCTGCAAATACATAGGGCACAAGCAAAGGCAATAAATAAACATGATTAAATTTCTCCAAGAAATTAAAATACTCACCAGAAAGAAGAAAATATTCAGATCCGATTGATCAATCAAGAAAGAAAAATCCTAACCTGAAGTTATTCTAATAGCGCAATAGATGAAGAGAAGAAAACAAGAAGAGAGTACATCTTCATACTACTATTACTGAAGATTCTTGAGAATCACGGTTGGGTGGAGGAATTTTGCCGGGAGAAATTGAAGGGGAGAGGGAGCGCGGAGAGGGTGAACTTGAATTATTATGAGAGGAGGTCTAGGGTTTCCTTTAAATATTTGAGAGGGAAATTTTGGAGGGAAGTTACGAAAAAATTCTTTCTTTTTCAAATTACTAGTAAATTTTTGACATTTGGCATACATGTCAATAATGAATGCCGTCTTATTCTTAATCATGTGACATTTATATCAAATGTTACTATATTTTCCATCATTTTTCATCAAATGTCAATTTTTTGCCACACTTTTTTAACAAATGTCAAGAAATAGATTTTTTTCCGACATTTATGATAAATGTCACTAATTAAATGTCGTCGTAGCTCATCTTTCTTGTAGTGCATGGAGCAGAGAGTTGTGAAATAAAATGAACATTCCTAAGCATAGCTTCATCTGCTGGCTAGCAATGAAAAGGAAACTGTTGGCAAAGGACATAACAACGAGACTAAAAATAACAGAAGACAGTGATTGTATGCTGTGTGGAAGGAATACAAAAACAATAGATCACATGTACTTTGAATGCACATTCTCTAAGATGTGCTTAGATGAAGTCTGCAAATGGCTAGGCATGAATATAAAGAACACCGATGTGACAGGGATATGGAGAAAGATAGCAAGAATAGCAAATGATAGAATAGGGAGAGCATTTACAAGGTCAGTACTGACAGCAGTCATCTACCATATATGGAGGGCAAGCAGTATAGATGAAAAAAGTGCCAAGGCCACAAGCAATATTGAAGCAGATACAACATACATGCAAATACAAGTATATGAAAGTTGTACAGAAGTAGAAGAACAAGAAAGGAACAAGTTGGATGGAGTCACTATATAGCTAGATAGAAAAGAAATGTATAGTAACAGTCCATGAAAATGGATGTATAAATGAGATAGAGAAAGATAAAAAGGATAGAATAGAAGCAGAGGAAGAATGATGAAAATATGTATGTTTGTTTTGGGATAATAAATAAAGAATTATTTTCCACCAAAAAAAATTGGCACAAGACCAACAAAATACTTTAGTAATTTTTTTTTAGGTAAAGTCCTTCTTGTTGTGTAGAAGGTAGAAATTATGCACGAGATGGGCATGAGATTGCTGATAAAGTCAAGAGAGGGGAAAGATGCTGTTTTGTAGAGTGAACAACATATCACTTTTGAGTTGATGTGTAAAAGGATTGAATCGGAAATCCGTAAGTAGATATATTTAAACGCCTAAACTTGAAATCTTCTAGGAGTCCTATATATATATAGAACTTCTCCTTTGATAGGATCCTTATTGGGTAGCTTTAAGATAAAGTTACTATCTTGTAAAGACGTGCAATCATCAACTTGAGGAGCTAGTCCTTAATCCCGAGGAGCTGGTTCTCATGACAATTAAGCAGTTACGTTGAGGACCAGGTTCTCTAAATCATGTGTTTAGATACACTTTGTTTATTATCAAAACCTCAATATTCAACAATACTGCTAACCCAGTTAACCTCTTTTTTGTGTTAACTGATATTAGATTGGTCATGTCCGGTCCTTTCACATTGGAACATAGGCATTTGGTTCCTTTGTTATATGTTTCTCATTTTCGTTATTAATCTACCGGTAGGGTCTGTCTACCTCCCTCCCCCCCCCCCAAAAAAAAGGTGATCTTCTATAAATAAATAAATAAATAAAAAGCATTAACGCTAGATAAAATGATTTTATTGGATATTCTGGAAATCTGATTTACTTTATTTACTACAACTTTAAAACAATTTCAGAAAAAAAATTAACATTCACATTGGTTTTTCATGAAGAAATCATAATGCTCTGATCAAATATAATCATAAATTTGTTTAAATTAAAAAGGGTTAAATTCGTAGAATCCAACATAATTTATACTTTGTTTGTTTCAGTATATGTGATTATATTTCCTTTTTAGTTCGTTCAGAAAAGGATGATCTATTTTTAAGTTGTTATATATATATATATATATTATGTTTGTTTATTTAGTTCTTTGAAGTAAGTAAGCTTCCGGAAGAAGCTTATCCGTATGGCACTCCGCTGAAAATATGTTTATCTATTTGATACTCTATTGGAAATAAGTCTCCTGAAGAAGCTTATCATTTTGGTATTCGGTTATGGATAAATATTATTCCCGGTAGAAGATTATCTATATCTGGTGCAGTAGCAGCTTACAAGCAACTTACAAGCAGCTTGCAGTGGCAGCTTACACAACAGCTTGCAGTATTAGCTTACAAGTCGCTTATACAGCAACTTGCAGTAGCAGCTTACACAACAACATCCTTTCTTCTATAAATAGAGGAGATTTCAGTTCATGATGTACATGAGTTTGAAATTGAATAATACATCAATCTTTCTCTCACATTCTTGTCCTTGGTTTCTTTACATAAAAGTCTTTAATTTATAACACAAGTTTGAATATTGCCTTCATAAAAAGTATTTGCAGCCACAATAATGTTATGATTGCGTTTAAGACCACAAGTTTCGAAAATGTTCTTATCCTTTTTCAATTCTGTGACAAGTCAATTTTGTACGTATAAATTAAAACGGAGGGAGTAGTATTATTTCAAGTTAACTATTTTTTAAATCTATTAAGACCAATTGTCATGTTTTATTTACAGTATTTTTACCTCACTTAATTCAGAGCTTCTGTTACCACTAAGCTTTTTATATTCCAAAATTTTTATAGGAGTATATAAAACCTTAGAATGGAAGTGCCAGAATTCGTCGCAGATATTCCAGCAGCAAAGAACTCATCCTTGTTTTACTTCCATGAAATATCTAGTCTAAAGACTGGAATTTAGGACAAATAGGACTTGCAGAGTACTATCAAGAAATTGCAGCTTGCAATATCAGCTTGCAGCTACTTGCAGTAATAGATTACACAACAACTTCCTTCCTTTTATAAATAAAGGAGATTTTAGTTCGTTACATACATAAGTTTGAAGTTGAATAATACATCAATGTCTCTCTCTTTGTACTTATCCTCGATTTCTTTACTTTAAAGTCTTTATTTTATAACACTTTATCAGCACGAAACTATGTTATTTTGAGCACTTACTTCGAATTTAATTTTTGTTTTAGTGTTCATCTCCGATGTAAGACGACGCTTTTATATCCGTGGTTAGATCTTATTTATTCTGAGCATCATAAGGCAGATTATATCCTTGAAGTGGAGTACTTCTTCTCTCGTGAAGTAATTGGTTAGTCTTTGTTATAAATTACATTTCTCTGAACACCTGAGATGCAATCCTACTGGTATTCTTAGGACAAGTACTACTATTAAATTATGTTCTTCATGTCTTTTGAGCTTGAATAAATATATATTTATCGTGTATGTTAATTACTGTCTTTCTATCCAACTAAAGATACAGATGTCGTTTTACTTGGATGTGGTCTCGTGAAATTGAAAAGAACAATTTATTTTACTTAAGTTGTTATATAGCGGCAAGGCACATCCGTTTTTATGTGGCAAACGATTGCGATATGTATACAATAGCTATTTTATGCTTACTGTTATTCCAGTTATCTTAATAAAGGATTGCAAAGTGAATAACATTATTAGATTCACTTAAACTCCTGCAGAGTTTGTAAGATATATACAACTACCAGAAGTGTTTATATTTCAAATATCTCACTGTAACTAAATTTTATTAACCACCAGAAATAATATATTCCTATGACCACCAGAAATGATAATTTAGGCTTTCTATGGTTACAATTGAATATAAGCTAGAGAAATATTCTCCATATTACATACATACCTCGATTTGCTTCTGAAGTAGTATAATCATAAAAAAGGTTCTAAGACATCACATCATTTAGTGCGATTAATGCACGATTTGATAATTATGTTCCGTTCTCTGGAGGATGAGAACTTTTGATAAATATTAATCCATTCCCTGAAGTGAATGTGATAATATTAATAAAATATGAACGCGCTCTTGATATAAATATATTACAATTCACCTCCAGAAGAGGTAATATGATTGAGAGAATATATACTAAATGTTTCGTATTTTAAATTTGCTCCCAAAGAAGTAATACAATTGAAATTGCCTCCTGAAGTAGGAAAATATTATGAAGAGGTGCTTTCTTGTCCTTAAACAATTGTTTTATATTATTTATTTGATTATAATTTTCTCTCATGATATTTCTGAGCAATATTTGATAGTAAAAATTATATCAACAACTCTTGAAGAGCTAACTATTTGTCTTGAAGACACATAATACTATCTGTGTTCGATAAATATTAGATTGTGCATAATAAATGAAGGCTGTAGAAGAGCTTATATACAAATATGTCATTCATATTATATGATTACGTTCAAAACATATAGTGCAGTAAACCTGAAATTTAATAATACAAATGGCTATCTTATTGAGACAACAAATGACTCGAAGATTGAAAATCTTCATGTTTTCACAATCATATCGGGTAAAATAATATATATGTGAGAAGTTACCGCCTTATTCTTCAATTTGAACTATATCATGTATCACAGTAAACTAGAAGTTAACTAATGCAACAGTAGTCATAGTAAACCAGAAGTTTTACTGAGGTAAAAGTAGCCAGTAAATCAGAAGATTATGCCATAGTAAGCCAGAAGTTTACTAAAAGATAGCACATATCATGATAAACTTGAAGTTTTCATTTTCCATCCCATTTAAATATGATGAGCAAATTGAGAATTCAGATCAACATATACAGAAGAACTAGAAGATTCATCAAGAATTCTCTTGTGTTGCTTGTTCTCATAATAAATTGATTATACCAGCTAAGTTGGGACTAAGACTCCTCATTTTGAAATATATAAAAGGAGAATATGGTCTCATTCACCTATCATGTGAACCATTTATAGATGCATATATGAGATGGTTATATGTGTGATTATTGTCAACCTGTAGTTTGGCATTTGGAATTGCTTTTCTCAATTAACAGCATAATTTTCAGATTATAAAATCAAGATAGTTCATCTTGATAATGCTGGTTTATATCCAAGCTGGTATAGCATTGAATATCTCATATTAATGGCTAAATAATTGCTTATGAGAACAAAGCTTCATGTATTGGTCTAAGATTTTCTAAATTGCATATAGCAGCACTTGTATGCATCAGACCAACAATATGTGATAAGTCCTCCCCTCACAATTGGTTTAGGCTTAGAAACCAACTATTTTTTACTATCTTTTAATATGCGGTATATAATTAATTTCTCTACCATATTACAATCAATATATTTCCCAATGAAGATTGGGGATATATGTTAGTTTTTCTAACATTTGAAGATGGAGTAAACAGCTGAAAAATATGTTATATGAATCAAATTATCATTAGAATGATCCTCACTTTGAAGATAATTCAAATCAAATGCCAGAAGCATTTACCGATCCACAATTAAATATTATATTTCAGCTGCAAATGCTCCTATTAAAATTAAATTCCCTGCACGATAAAGTTTATTGTGCGCATGAAGCTGTCACGACCCTAAACTCAGACCTGGTCATGATGGCACCTCTCGTGAAGATAAGGCCAACCGATATGACACCAATATTAACCCTTTAATCATTAATAGCCATTCTAATGCATTAATTAAACAAATGTTTCATAATATAGGTCTAAATGAACATAAATAACATGCAAGACCGATATCGGGGTGTCACTAGTCATGAGCATCTGCTACAACTGTCTAACCACATCAAAATAGAAATGGTCAGAAAAGTCACAAGAATACATAAGGAAGAATGAAGAGGGAGAAAGAAGAGCCGTGATCGCCAGACAGCTACCTTGCTAACTCCAATGAAACTGCCACCAAGCTCAGAAAATGCCTGAATCTCTACATAAGGTGCAGGGAGTAAAGTGAGTACTTCCAACTCAGAGAGTAACAATCATAACTGATGACTGAGTGATAGGAAATCATGAAAAGTACATCAATATGCAGTATAGAGGCAGTATAAAAACCAGTAAGAAAACAATGAAGCTGTGAAATCTCTTAAGCATCTTAGCTCAGTTTAAACTTGTAAAATAAATGACTTTCTCAACAGTTACGCAAATGAATGCAAAGCAATTAGTGAAGATAGGCACAGAAACTTCGCCCCTCCGACACAAATACGCAATTAACCAGGTAAATGACATGCAAGTAAGAAAGATAACCACATAAGGTTCGCTCCTAGGGCACAATGTCAACAAATCCACCCCGAGGGCAACATCTTAGAACAGTACCAGCCCCTCGGACAATCACACAGAACAATACCAGCCCCTCGGGCTATATCTCACATTACAATGGGTACCTGCGCTCACTGAGGATTTGGAGACTCCTAGAGGGGCCCCTTACAGCCCAAGCACAATATCAAGCAATTTCGTGGCATCATCTCTAGGCTCTCGGCCTCATATTAACAAGCCACCTCATGATGTACATATCTCATGCCATCGACATCATAATCAAGATCAGTGTATAACTGCTGTGGCATGCAGCCCAACCCAAATGATATCCTCACAATACTGACCCTCGGCCTTACTTAGTCTAAAATCACACAAGCCACTCGGGCAACAGTAAAATATGATGCTCAGCCCAAAATATTATTTGAAATAACATTTCAAGTGTTAAAGCAGAGTAAACATGACTGACTTTTGAAAACAGTAGAATATAACATGACTGAGTACAAGTTTAAAGTCAAAACAGTGAGGAAATATCAATAAAAATCCCCGAAGGGTTGCAATAGTTGGAACGAAGCCCAAATATGGCATTCAACCCAAATAATGATGATCGCAAATAGACTCCAGTAAAATATGCAGTAATACAATCATTCGTGATGGACTACGTCATAATTCCCAATAGTGCACGACCCCACGCTCGTCATCTAGCATGTGTGTCACCTCAATATAGTACAACGATGTGCAATCCGGGTTTCATACCATCAAAATATTTTTTACAATCATTACTCACCTCGATCCCGTCCAAGCACTAGCCCGTGATGCCTTTGGTCTCACGAAACAACCTCTAGATGCTCCAAATCTAGCCAAAATCAGTACGTAATCATTAAAATATGCTAAGGGAACAAAGCCCACTCGAAAATATCCAATTCACATAAAAAATGATTAAACAAGTAAGAATCAACATCAGATCGAGTATTGACTTTACAATTTTTACCTCGAGGTGGTATATCTTGAATCCCTCTTCAAATCTTCTCAAAAAGCTCCAAAATCGCCCAAAAATGGCGAAAGATAGCTTCAAAATCGCGGACAATGGCTATTTAAACATTCTGCCCAGGCATCAAAAACCTACTTCACGAACGCGGTCAAAGTCTCACCTTCGCAAAGCTCAATCCAGCTATGACCAAAAATCCTTCTTCGCGATCGCGTCTTGCCTCTTGCGAATGCAATGCTTTCGCAGACTAAACCTTCGTGATTGCATTAAACCACTCGCGAAGGCGATGAATAAAAATGCCCCAAACTCCGCTGACCAAATTACTCTATGCAAACGTGAAGGTTCACCCGCGAACGCAATGCCCAAACAAACAGCCTTTCAGGAACGCGGAGCCTTCCTCACGAATGCAAAGACTAAATTCCAGCCTTCACCATGTAACCCTTCATGAATGCGAGGGTCTACTCGCGGACGCGAAGGCCAATTTCTCTGCAACACTGATCGGCAATTTCTGCAACTTTTCAAAATATGAAATGGCCCGATGGACCACCCGAAACTCACCCGAGGCTCTCGGGACCTCAACCAAACATGCAAACATATCCCATAACATCATTCAAACTTGTTCCAATCTTTGGAACGCTCAAAATAACATTAAAATACCAAAATTATATCGGATTCAAACCTAAGAATTTCAAGAACTTCCAAATTACGTTTTTGATCAAAAACCCAACCAAACCACGTCCGAATGACCCAAAATTTTGCACATACATCAAAAATGACACAATGGAGTTATTGCAACTTTTGAAATTTCATTCTGACCCCTATATCAAAATCCCGCCTATTAACCGAAAAGCGCCAATATCTCAATTTCGCCAATTCAAGCCTAAACCCTCTATTAACTTCAAAAATATATTCCGATCATGCTCCTAAGTCCCTAATCACCTAATGAAGCTAACCAAATCAGAAAAAATTCAATCTGAGATCATATACAAAAAAGTCAATCTTGGTCAAACTTTTCAACTTTCAAGCTTCAAATTGAGAACTGTTCTTCCAAATTCATTCCGATTACCCTGAAAACCAGAACCAACGATTTACATAAGTCATAATCCATCAAGCGGGGCAAGTCTTGCCCGAGAAATGATGAGAAAGGTGCAAAAGCTCAAAACGACCAGTCGGATCGTTACATCCTCCCCCACTTAAACATACGTTCGTCCTCGAACGTGCCCGAAGTTGTTACACAATCCAACCAATCTCTGAGTAACTTACCCATGCATATACTCGGGGCTGATCCCATGTCACCCTATCTCCTTTAGGTCTAGTAACACAATGCAACTAAAATTTCACAATCCAACCTAGCCCATAAACCTTAGAACCATATTCCCACTTCCGAAATCATCCGCAAGATCAGAATCTCATATCTATACTCTGAATAAGCCTGAACCACCTGTAATAACCTATACCTGTAACGTTAGGTGCAATTACATGATATACTACCGAACTCAAATACTTGTAGCGATAACTTCTAATCACAGTAACTGCACACAACAACTGAATACCGGTAGAAAATCTTTTATCAATTAAAGTTTTATTCCAATGCTTTCATGTACTGCAAATTATGAATAAAAATGCAGTAAGCAATAACCATTTCTCAGATCGACCAATCATGAAGACACTTCTCTTTTGGCAAGACCATAGCAACTTTCTGGGCCGAACCTCGATATTATCTTTCCAACATGCTGAAATCGAATCCGTTCATATTCCTTAAAGATCCCAATGATCTCATCTAATCCAATACAACCACTCTGGTGATGTGACACATTAATGCCATCTAAGGCCACAACTCGTGCAATCTCCAAATAGCTTTGCTTAATGCACGGCCTCATCTAAACACTGGTGCACATGAAACATCTTAAGTCATTATGCTCACAATCGACAACAATGTGCAGTTTGATCTCTAGGACCACAACAAATCATCATCACCATGGTGATGCAAATACATAACACCACACAACCCAAAAGGACATAACTGATATGCCACCCCCAAGCAACATCCAATACTCCTCCCACTCGAGCTCCACTGAGAGACCCCAATAATACTGCACTATATATGCCTATAACCAACAAATCCAACTACCCGCAACACGGAAAGGTAACCCATATATCTCCTCAGAACACTAATTGGCTCAATAACAATCGAATCACACATCCCTCAGCAGTATAACTCGGAGCCAACCAAGTCGACAAAGTTGGAACACACATCCATATTGGCCTGCCAACAGTCCCCTTATTAAGTAAGCCCTGAAGCTGCTCCCTCAACTCTTTTAACTCTACTAGTGCCATACAATATGGTGCCCGACATCAAATCAATACCAAAATCAACAACCTTGCCTCGCGATATGCCCGGCCACAAGAACACATCCGAAAAGTCCCTCACCACCGAAATTGAATTAATGGTGAGAGTCTCTACACTTACATCTATCACAAAAGTCCAAATAATGAAAGACAATACTTCCCAGCTATCTGCTAGGTTTTAAAAATACAAAACCACCCTATTACGAATGTAAAATCCGTTGAACCTTGCCACTCAATCTGTGGCATTCCCGGCGTAACCAGCATCACAGCCTTAGCACAATAGCTCAGAATGACACAACACTGAGACAACTAGTCTATACCCAATATCACATCCAAAATCTAACATACCAAGCAACAAAAGATCCACTCGGGTCTCCAAACCACGATACTCACTATATAGTGTCGATAACACGACCCACAACCATGACATAACCTATTTATGAGAACTTCCTGTCTCCAAATCCATATAGCACATTAATCACCATATCCGATCCTAATTTTGCTATCCAAATACATACCACACTTCTAATACCCAAACATTCTATGAGAGATACTATAAAATTCTTTTGTGCTGCCAAGCAAACTCGAATATCAGCAGTCGATCTAACAAGAAGGTGCTAGTACCATCAACTTAATCATATTGCCTTTTCCTGAAACATAATACTCGTCAAATCATCCCAATTAGCAATACCATTTCCTTAATCGTCTGAAGATCATTTCTCTAATCATCTAAAGCACATTTCTCTAATATCTGAAACTGCCCACTGCCTAAGAGTTTTATGACCTTCCTTTCAGAACTGAACCGTAACCTTGCATGTGCAATCTAAATCCTCCATAACATACCGTATATACCATAGATCCCTAGAACAACATGAGAACTTCATATCCCTTCCGAGCCACAAGAAAATATGTACTCAGCCAACCAAGAACTTTCCATTGATCCCATTCAGAAGAAAATCACTACACATCTCACGCTCTTCACGTTAGTAGAAAAATATACCTCCAATCCGTGGTAGAAATCATCAAGAACTCTCCAAATTCCCTTGTACAAACCGAATCTGTCAGGACTAAATCTTTCTGACTCAACCAAGCTAAGCATGCCATTAAAACCTAAGAGGTTGCCACGAAACACCTGTACAAACTCATTACCTCATAAGCATCCAAGAAACTAATCATATCTTTGCCACACCGATCCGGCCTACTACCAAGCTATCCCATCTATCCAAGTTCCTCATGATTTACCTTCAACTTGATGCTTCTTTTTGCTATAACTCCACCATTCCTCAACCCAGACTCACCAATGAGACCCAAGCATAAAACCACACCGTCTAAGGCTGACAAGCCGCTGAGTACTCTCTTAAATATTTCCAAAAGCTCCACGTTCAAAATACCTAATCGGAAGAGAATTCCTACTAATTAAGAACCATTACCTTCCTAATACTGATATATAGAACACCATAATTAATATTGAAATGACACAAGTCTCGATAACCTCCAACGCAAACTTCAGTTTCTAGCCAAAAATACAACCTTAAAATCCCTAATTATTACATGCAAAATATTGAGCACATTAGAACCATTCCCAGGAGTCATCTACTCTACTTAAATCGCAATCAACGCGACCAATAGAATCGAACAACCCGTGCCTCATTAGCACTTCTAACACTATAGCATATAACTTTACCTTGATGCAACCAAGCCAGTTTCTTTTCTATGCACCAAGAATTCTTTATCAACAACAACTCAAGACATTTCGTGATTCTCAAACACCTATGAAGCATGATATATCCTTACCTTAGTCAAAAATTTTCCTTTACTCGATCCATCCTCGGGCTCTATCTCTGCAAACCATATCTGATTTACCATCACGCCTCAAACCGGAACCAACATAGCATATAATTGTGCAATCAGCTAATCAATAGTAAACTTCTCCACTTGGCTCGAAGCCATAGATCAAAACACACACAATAACTCATAACGCATATACTTTATTGCTGCCATAATACCATAGTGAGATTAACTCAATCCTTCATAAACTCGTGGAACATAGACCATCTAGTACTTCATATCTTCCACAAATCTCGTATTCGCTCTTGTAGTAGTCAAGCCTACTATCTTGAGCAACTCAAATTCGAATTATCAAACACATATTTCCCTGGTAACAGAGATCTTCCAATAAATAATTCTAACGCTTCCACATACCTTCCACCGTCATACACATTATATAGTCACTTAGTCTTCCTAAGCCTAAACTCATATTGTAACATGAAATTTACTTCACTCCCAACTAGTAAACATGAAAAGATTCTTCACGCACCCATAACTCGGGGCTATCCTCAAATCATGATCGAAATCAAGCACCTAATATTTCTTCTATCCTCCAGCGGACCCTACTCATCGTTTCCAAATCATATGAATACATCTCGCAGTCGATAACATACTCATCACATGGCCATCCAACCATGACTTCTACTAATAGGGACAGTACTGAACATATAAGTTCAAAAAGACACGTGCCCACACAATCACCTCGGTGCTCAAACTATAGGCAAAAAAATCCTACCTCAAGTCCTCCAGACTGGCCCAACATCAACACACGGAGATCACATCTCGCCCCTCGATCAGGGAACTACAAGCTATCGATGTACATCTGATACTGAGCGCTCATGTGCACATACGAATGCGTGGAAGGAATCCAAAGAGTTATATTTCAAGCTGAATCAAGGACGCACGATAAGAATTCAAAGAATGTGAAGTTTTCTCCTAAAGGTTTTGTAGCCTCTCAAGGATAAATACAGACATCTCCGTACCGATCCACGAGACTCTACTAAACCTTTTCATGACTCGTGAGACCTATGTAACCTAGGCTTTGATACCAACTTCTCACGACCCTAAACTCAAACATGGTCGTTATAGAGTCTCTCGTGAAGACATGGCCAGCCGGCAGTATTAACACTTTAATCATTAATAGCCATTCTAATGCCTTTAATTAAACAAATATTTCATAAAATAAGTCTAAATAAATAGTGCAAAAATGACATGCAAGCCCAACATCAGCGTGTCACTAGTCATGAGCATCTACTACAACTGTCTAACCACATCAAAATCGAAATGGCCAGAAAAGTCACAAGAATACATAAGGAAGAAAAAAGAGGGAGAAAGTAGAGCCGCGATCGCCAAGCAGCTACCTTGCTAACTCCAATGAAACTACCACCAAGCTCAGAAAATACTTGAATCTACACACAAGGTGCAGGGAGTATAGTGAGTACTTCCAACTCAGTGAGTAACAATCATAACAAATGATTGAGTGATAGGAAATCATGAAAAGTACATCAATATGTTATATAGAGGGAGTACAAAAACCAGTAAGAAAACAATGAAGCTATGAAATTTCTTAAGCATCTTAACTCAGTTTAAACTTGTAAAATAAATGACTTTCTCAACAGTTATGCAAATGAAGGCAAAGCAATTACTGCAGATAGGCACAAAAACTCCGATCCTCAAGCACAAATACACAATTAAACTGGTAAATGACAGGCAAGGAAGAAAGATAAGAACATAAGGTTTGTCCAATGGGCACAATGTTAATAAATCTGCCCCTCGGGCAAAATCTCAAAACAACAGCAATCATATAGAACAATATCAGTCCCTCGAACTGTATCTCACATCACAATGGGTACCAATGCTCATTGGGGGTGTGCAGAATCCTAGAGGGGCCCCTTACAGCGGAAGCGCAATATCAAGCCATCTCATGGCATCATCTCTAGGATCTCGGCCTTGTATCTACAAGCCACCTCGTGGCATACATATCTCAGGCCCTCAGCATCATAATCAAGATCAATGTATCACCGCAATGGCGTGCAACCTGACCTAAAGGATATCCTCACAATACAAGCCCTCGGTCTTACTTAGTCAAAAATCACATAAGCCACTCGGGCAATAGTAAAACATGATGCTCAGCCCAAAATATTATTTGAAATATCATTTCAAGTGTTAAAGCAGAGTAAACATGGCTGAGTTTTGAAATAGTAGAATATATGTCACGCCCCAAAATTCGAGGAGTGCAACCGACGCTCAATCGAGTATACCCTACTTAGCAAGCCTGTTAGGTTTCATTCTACCCAAAAAACCTCATGACTAAATAGGAGATGGACTCTATTAATCAGATTTAGTAAATATTTCATTAACAACTTTCATTTCATTTCCATTAGCAACTTAAATCATAATTATCAAAATATTACAAGTCTTATAAATCTTTGCCAAACATTAGTGTTTCTACTTTATTTTGAATACTCGACACTATCCACAACTCGTCTACGAAGCCTCTAAACATAACTCAAGAGTAATGTAATATGGAAATGCTGGTAACAAGGCTCTAGCTATACCTCAAATACAACGTACAAGACAAATAGATGAAACAAATCCCCAAAATGAAGTAGGGCTCACGAGGTCAGTTGAAAGGATGATGCAGCACTAGATGCGACCAACACCGCCTGCTATAGGAACACCTACATCCATTTAAAGACGTAGTGCCCCCGATAAAAGGGACGTTAGTGCCATTGAATAGTACTAGTATGTATAACTAAACACCATCTAGTTAGAAAGAACTATTGTACAAGAACAGAGAAATCATAAACACCGTCTCATTAGAAAGAACTATCAAACAAGAATAAATAAATCATAAAGGTAAATCAAAAGCTTTAAAAATCACCACAGCATCAAATAAACGAACCATATAATCTTTCACATAATTTTCATAACTTAGTTTGGGTCACTTGACATTGTTCATCATCATTCATAATACCACCAGTTTCTTGGGCGGAGTCCGCTCACGACCCCATCGGCTAAGTTGCCTTATTTGAGACATGTACCTCAATCACAATTTCATTCTCAATTTCCGAAATTTAATATTAGCATAATACCACCATGTGTGCGTCATGGTGTCCGATCACGGCCCGATCGTCTAGGCCGCCATACCTAGGCATTGTTCCTTTCTCATTAATCATCTTATTTTAATTTTTATTTCACATATGTCAGCTCATAGGAACTTGGGGCCTAAATTATCACATCATACTTGGCACTAGGCCGTATTTCATAACTCAATCTCTTCTTTCCCACATTTCATATCATTTCCAAATATTTCACATCAATATCAATCTCAACAACAAGCCTTTCAATTCAAGATGTCAAGTACACATGAGAAATTCAAGTTATAAGCATAGAGAGGAATTCGCATGATTCGGTACAATAATCACAATTTAAACTTGACTTGAAATATTGGCCATTTAGCATATACTTGACATTCTTCAATCTCAATTTATTGTCTAAGCATTTCAATACACGATTCATATTCCTTGCACCTTTTCATGTTATCAAAAATAGCAAATTGATCACATTGGAATGCATCTTTAACAAATATAGGGTCACAACACCAATTCATGTAAAGTATCCATCAAAGCAAGAATCCAAAGTTCAGTCTTACCACATTCACACAAGCATCGATTGAGCTCAATTTCTAAAAGACGGGATTTTAGCCATACATACCTTAATATAGCTTTCCTTACTCTTTATAAATTTCGAAACTCTTAGCACTTCGATCTATTGAGTAAGAATTACAAATTAAATCGAGAATTAGAGATGAGATTGAGATTCTAGCTTGGTTCAAGCCTATTATCAAGCATTAAAGGTGCATCATGATCTTAGGTAACTTTTGGGAGAAATTTTTATCATTTTATACCCCAATTGCTTTCTCTTTAGTTCACCAACTCCCAATACCTTATGGTTTGATACGCATGTAAGGAATCCATTCTTATACTCATGAATCACCTCACTAATTTCCCCTTATTGCTAAGAATAGAAATAAGAGCTAAGATGATGGAGTTTTACCTCTTGGGATGAAGATCTAGGGGCCTTCACTTGATTTTCTTCAAAGATTTAGCAAGATTTTATGGAGTAATTTGATGGGGAGAACTTTTCTTCTCTAAAACCCCTCTCTCACTCTAGAAATGCTTATGAAAATGCTCAAAATGAGCTATAGCACCGAATATATCGATAGGGGATCAGGTTTAAAAATTGGAAAATTAGCCCTCCGATGTCGGGTTTGCTCTACCAAAGTGGACCGGAAAATGAGAATGCTGGCGCATAATGCACCGCAAAATCGGCGCCCAAAATTGGGCTACACTTACCCAGTTTGAGACAGAAATGCGACCGCAAAGTTAGAAATGCAACAGGTTTTGTGGTTGCAGATTTGTCATAGGATCGCATTTTTACAGCCTTTGGCAATATGATCATAACTTTGTGTAGGAATATCCAAATGAAGAACGGTTTGAAGGTTGGAAACTAGACTCGAAGAGCTTTCATTTGATAGGTTATTCATCACATAAAACCTTATACATATTTAGATATGCTCGTTCAAAGTATGGACTAGTGCAAGCTCATTTCGAATTTTAGCCTATTTTAACTTTTCCAATTTTTCTTAGACTTAGGCCTTTCCTTGGGCCCCAAATTACTTACCATAAGACATACACATATTTACCAAATCCAATTGATGTAAACCATGTTAATAGAACATAAAAATATTATAATAAGCCTACATGGCACCATGAGACCCTAGGTTACTTAGCGAAATTTCCCGGGGCCTTACATTCTCCCCCCCCCCTCCCTAGGATCATTCGTCCTCGAATGAGGAGTAGAGTCTGACTTAAATGCTTAATATAATAAATCTCTTTTCACACCTAACTCAAGACCCTAAATTTTTGACAAACTCCTAAAGTTTTTAGAAATTTCGGCAGAGTCTCCTTTGTAACTAGGCCTATCCACCTGCCAGAGAACTACCAAAACCATCCTAAAAACACATCCACAACTCGACAAAGCACCATAATGTATATATCAATGACAAGAACCTCAGCATTACAAATATTACTTTATCATGATGATACCTGGGCATAGGCTGCACATTTTTAAATCATATTACCTAGAAGGTACCTTTCAAACCAAAACCAACTGCTATGCACTCAAGAGAAAATATTTTATTTTCGCAACACTCTCAGCCTTCGATGGCCTCTTATATATACAGACTTCACTAGATAACATTCACGGGAGTAATTTCGATCCCTAAACATACTTAACAAGGATAACAAGTAGATATCTCGCATAAGCTAACTATCCACTAACTTCACCTTCAATAATTTCCACGGGAATGATACACAATTGATCTCCACCTACTTTTTTTAGATATAGATATGTGAATCCACAAAATATATGGCGAAACAACTATGGGGGCACTTCATACTCCTAGTGCGGCCTAATGTGGAATACACTTATGCAACCTTTATTATCAACTCACATAACATCTTCAGGGGAAAATATTGAGAATAGCCTGCATACCCTCCGAACTCTACATCTGTAGGCGAACACTCATACTAAACCCTTGATGATCTTGAATAATTACTCTAAGATGTGTTATCATAAACTGACCATAAAATTACCTATCAAATATATATGTGATCACACTGTGAAGATTCATCTTTGACTCGTCCGAACTTGCAATACTCAATGGATCTAATACAATGAGGAACAATAGAGTTCAAGATCAGGCTGGAATTATACAGTAATCTATAAATGCGTTGAGTAGAGTACTTTCTGAGGTTATATGCTAAGGGACACGAAAGTTACAACTAACAATGCTGACATGGTTAATCACTATGACGACGTCAATTATTACACAAATGAGGCATATGGGTAAGTAGTACATTGGCAATAGGAATTATTAAGGAAGAATATTCAAGTACGTGAACCACTCGTCTTCTAGAGTTTAGGGAAAATTCGTTTATCAAGAATAAGAATACTCTGGCACCTTGAATGCGATATGGGTTTCAAAATACATGAAGTTGGATTACACTCTTAACATTACTCGACACACGTAATCTATGCCACAAGCCCATGAGGATGAAAAGAAGTTGAACACTTATGAGATTATCATATTTCAAATGGCTTAACCTTTCCTGATAGTTGATCCTATATAATAGAACTAAAGATACGACAACTTTTCTTGAAATCAATATGCTCATGATATGTGCAAAAATCTAAAGGCATCTAATCTCAACCTTTCACGAGTGAAACCACATAGCTAGGACATCCTACCATAGGGGTGAAATCATGTATTGGTTATAGGAGTTCCAATGGTTGACGTAATGCTCCGGGAAGAAAGACAATTAAAACTCATATCCTACTTAAGGAGGTAGAATGCCAGGGGTAGCAAAATTTCCGGCACATGACAATGACATGGTCAATAATCCTAGAAGTCGAGTGAGAAATATAAGCTTGAACTTTGAGAAAGATCATTACTTTTGAAACCTATGAGACAAGCCCTTGTAGCACTAGAAAATCGATAACAATGGCGAGAAAATACTAAAAACCATTATGAGTTGGTATAAAACAAGGCCTCAAAGTGCCCACATGGATAAGTTTGAAAGAATGAGACGTATTTATCGTGGAAAAGTAATCTAGGTTATCTAGTCACAGAGACAAGTAGAGTAGGTAAATGATTGTTAGAAGAACATCTACAAGGAATACCAGCAATATATATTTATTCTAACAAAAGGAATATGTCCCCATCCTTAATGCTACAAAACTTCCTCTTTGATGCCATGAAACATAAATGAATTTTATAATGAGAGTTAGCAGATGAAATAGATAGTAGGGTAGCAAAACCAATGAGCACCACTTGGAACCAACAAGCTTAAACTAAGTCGAAGACATTAGAAGTCTATAGTAAAGGGGGATTTACCCACTATCAGTTTCTTTTTAGAAAAGGGGTACTTGTAGAGTACATAAAAATGAGGAATTTAATCAAATCGTATAGTGTGATAACTAGTCATGACATTGTGATAGTATCACATTAAAGATTACGGGTAAACAACACACAATGCAAGACAAATGAAAAGAAAGTGAAAGAGCCTTATGGAAGTAACCTTTACATTGTAACCACTAGGAATGATGGTAATATAAAGTGATTACGAGAAGCTAAATTTTTGAAAGAAGATCTCTGTATGAAGTCACGTGATGTATAACTCCCTAATTCTAAAACCCAATTATGTTTAGCAACTCTACTTCATAATGAAGCACTACTACACACTTCTAGACAACCAGCTATTACAAACCACATTGGGAGATGCTATAAGACTTGACTGAGAGAAAGGCTTTGACATATGAATGTGTTACTAGGTGTATTTCTCATTGGTCAACCCAAAACCTAAAGGCGAGAGTTAGACTGATAAGTAGATCATTGGACTAGCACAAGTGTAGATATTCTATTATCGGAAAAAGATCATTCAATTTCAGTAATTGGGGCATGCTGTCCACCGTTGATAAACTTGAAGTGATATGAGAACCCAGTGAGATAGTATAGAATAATCATGGAGGGTTTGCAGATGTTCATAATGAGTTCTTCATGGATTTTAACTTGAGAACTACCCAGATGCTAATGAAATACACAAGAATATGGGAAACAGGTGTCGTGCTATAATAACCCCCCCAAAGGTGTGTATTGTCTTGACAGAGGTCCTAGTAGGGGTCCTTAAGAGAAAAGAAGTGTTATAATGATTCATAGAAGGATATGTTCTCTCATGGATATCGAACAAGTGTGGGAAAACTAGCACAGTGAATTCAGTAACTAAAGAACACAATTAACACATGTTATGGAGGTGTAAATAGAAAATAAATTTTTGTTATGAGCTGGACATGCTTCTGCTATATTAACTCCCAACTGCAATATACAACCATGCCACAGGCAACCATAATACTAGGACAAAGTGAGCTACCTACTGCGGGATGTGCCAAGTGGACACGAAAGTTACGGCGACACAATATCTTCTTATGATGGGGATGTGAGGATCCCAATTTTCAGAGAGACTTTGTGCACACAGTGACCATTTCGATTGATATGCACTCATGTGATAGGTATTAAGGTATGCTCTTATATTACTAGGCAGTGAGAAACTTTCATGATGATATTCGCAAGAGAGTAGATTGACTGTTCAAACCATATAAGCCATAGACACAACTGAGTAACAGAGCAACTCGAGAAGGATCGCAACATTGAGATGCTTTACATGGAACTCGACACCACATAGGTAAACTTTACGACGGTTCATGCATAGGCACAAGCGGGCAGATGTTGCCCATTTCAATAAGATATTCTGTAAGAAATTCATCAGGTATAGTCCCTCGTTAAGAATTTAGGAAAAGAAAGTGGGAAGTATTAGTCCTAGAGTTATAACTCCATTCAAGGATGTATTTATAGAACTTAATTCCACAAGAGGATGTAAATAAGATAATTTGTAATAGAGTGGATTCGCGACCAATACAGCTCCTTCAAGGAGTAGGTACACACAAGTCTTTGTGACTCACATCTTATCAAGACCATGCTTATGAGAATTCTTCAATATGGATGTACATATACAATGAGTAGAAATTTTGTTTTGACTCACTTAATGACTTTAGGTTGGTTGGAAATAGCTTAATCAATACTCATCGACTCAACATCCCTAACACATGTAGGTAACATACTGATATACCATATGATCCGGTGGTGCAGAGACATTAATAGAAACAAGGGTACTCCCCTTAGCAAGAAGTTCTACCAATCAATCTATGACTCCATACATTCTCCTAACAAATGTTTAGGCAATCTCCCTGACATTCAATTGTATGGCATTCCCTCCTTACTGCTTCCAAAATCATAAATTACTCATCTTAAGATTAAGACATAGAATGGAAATCAGCTCCCTATCTTGAGCTCTACTGCACGATCTTGGAGTATCAAAGAAGCGTGAAATTCCTAAATGTCCGATTAACCTCCAACTAATAGATGTGGTCGACTACACACCGATAAGAAGGACTCTACTAGACATGGCTCCGAGACATCCTAGGACGCTTTAAAACCTTAGGCTCTAATACAAAGTTTGTCACGCCCCAAAATCTGAGGAGCAGGACTGACGCTCAACCGAGTAAACCCGATTGAGCGAGCCTTTTTGGTTTCATTCGGCCCAAACAACCTCATGATTAAATAGGAGATAGACTCCATTAATCAAATTTAGTAAGTATTTCATTAAAAACTTTCATTTCATTTCCATTAGTAACTTAAATCATAATTATCAAAATATTATAAGTCTTATAAATCTTTGCCAAACATCAGTGTTTCTACTTTTTTCGAATACCCGACACTACCTACAACCTGTCTACAGAGCCTCTAAACATTACTTAAGAGTAATGTAATATGGAAATGCCGGTAATAAGGCTCCGGCTATACCTCAAATACAAAATACAAAACAAATAGATGAAACAGATCCCCAAAATGAAGTGGGGATCACCAAGTCAGCTAAAAGGATGATGCAACCAATACCGCCTGCTATAGGAACACCTACATCCATGTAAAGACGTAACGTCCCCGGCAAAAGGGACGTTAGTGCCATCGAATAGCACTAGTATGTATAACTAAACACCATCTAGTTAGAAAGAACTATTGTACAAGAACAGAGAAATCCTAAACACCTTCTCATTAGAAAGAACTATCAAACAAGAATAAAGAAATCATAAAGGTCAATCAAAAGCTTTAACAATCACCACATCGTTAAATAAACGAACCATATAATCTTTCACATAATTTCCATAACTTAGTTTGGGGCACTTGATATAGTTCATCATCATTCATAATACAACCGCTTTCTTGGGCGGAATCCGATCACGACCCGATCGGCTAGGTTGCCTCACTTGAGACATGTAGCTCAATCATAATCTCATTCTCAATTTCCGGAATTCTATATCAGCACAATACCACCATGTATGTGGCTTGGTGTCTTATCACGGGCCGATTGGCTAGGCCGCCTTACCTAGGTATTGTTACTTTCTCATTAATCATCCCATTTCAATCTTTATTTCACATATGTCAACTCATAGACACTTGGGGCCTCAATTATCATATCATACTTGGCACTAGGCCACATTTCATAAATCAATCTCTTATTTCCCACATTTCATATCATTTCCCCATATTTCACATCAATATCAGTCTCAACAACAAGCCTTTCCATTCAAGATGTTAAGTACACATGAGAAATTCAAGTTAAAGCATAGAGAGGAATTCTCATGATTCAGCACAATAGTCACAATTTAAACTTGACTTGAAATCTAGGCCATTTAGCATATACTTCACATTCTTCAATCTCAATTTATTTTCTAAGCATTTCAATACACGATTCATATTCCTTGCACCTTTTCATGTTATCAAAAATAGCACATTGATCACATTGGAATGCATCTTTAACAAATATAGGGTCACAACACCAATTCATGTAAAGTATCAATCAAAGTAAGAATCTAAAGTTCAGTCTTACCACATTCACACAAGCATCGATAGAGCTCAATTTCTAAAAGACGGGGTTTTAGCCATACATACCTCAATATAGCTTTCCTTACTCTTTACAACTTCCGGAACTCTTAGCACTTCGATCTATTGAGTAAGAATTACAAATTAAATCGAGAATTAGAGATGAGATTGAGATTCTAGCTTGGTTCAAGCATATTATCAAGCACTAAAGGTGCATCATGATCTTAGGTCCCTTTTGGGAGAAATTTTTATCATTTTATACCCCAATTGCTTTCTCTTTAGTTCACTAACTCCCAATACCCTAAGGTTTGATACACATGTAAGGAATCCATTCTTATACTCATAAATCACCTCATTAATTTTCCCTTATAGCTAAGAATATAAATAAGAGCTAAGGTGATGGAGTCTTACCTCTTGGTATGAAGATCTTGGGGCCTTCACTTGATTATCTTTAAGGATTTAGCAAGATTTTATGGAGTAATTTGATGGGGGAGAACTTTACCTCTCTAAAACCCCTTTCTATCACTCTAGAAATGCTCAGGAAAATGCTCAATATCAGCTATAGCACCGACTATATCGATAGGGGCTCGGGTTTAAAAATTAGAAAATTAACCCTTCGATGTCGTATTTGCTATAGCAAAATAGACCGCAAAATGAGAATGCTGGCCGCAGAATGCACCACAAAATCGGCACCCGAAACTGGGCTACACTGGCCCAGTTTGTGATAGAAATGCGACCACAAAGTCAGAAATGCGCCCGGTTTTGTGGTCGCAGATTTGACGTAGGATCGCATTTTTCCAGCCTTTGGTAATTTGATCATAACTCTGTGTAGGAATGTCCAAATGAGAAACGGTTTGAAGGATTAGAAACTAGACTCGAAGACCTTTCATTTGATAGGCTTTTTATCACATAAAACCTTATATATATATATATATATATATATATATATATATATATATATTTATATATGCTCGTTCAAATTATGGACTAGTGTAAGCTCATTTCGAATTTTAGCCTATTATGAACTTTTCCAATTTTTCTTAGACTTAGGCCTTTCCTTGGGTCCCAAATTACTTACCATAAAACTTATACACATATTTACCAAATTCAATTAATGTACTCCATGTTAATAGCACATAAAAATATTATAATAAGCCTATGTGGCACCACGAGATCCTAGGTTACTTAGCAAAATTTTCCGAGGCCTTACAATATAGCATGAGTAAGTACAAGTTTAAAGTCAAAAAAATGAGGAAATATAATAAAAATCCCCAAAGGGTTCAAATAGTTGGCATTCAGCCCAAATATGGCATTCAACCCAAAAAGTGATGATAGCAAATAGACTCCAGTCAAATATGTAGTAAAATAATTATTTGGGATGGACTACATCACAATCCCCAATAGTGCACAACCCCACGTTCATCATCTAGCGTGTGCCTCACCTCAATATAGCACAACAATGTGCAATCCGGGAATTTATACCCCCAGAACATCATTTACAATCATTACTCGCCTCGATCCGGCCCAAGCAATAGCCTGCCATTCCTTTGCTCGCACGAATCGACCTCCGGATGCTCCAAATCTAGCCAAAATTAGTACATAATCATTAAAATATTCTAAGGGAATGAAGCCCACTCGAAATATCCAATTCACATAAAAAATCCCAAAATTGCTCAACCCCGCCCCCCAAGCCTATGTCTTGGAATTCGAAAAAGTCACATCAATAGAATCCTCGTTCTTACACGAGTCTATACGTACCAAGAACATCAAAATCGAACTTCAATTGCCCCTTCAAATTCCCAATGTACGCTCTCCAAAGTCAAGCCCTAATTTCCCATTTCAAGGCTTTAATTTCCACATATTTCATGATTAAATAAGTAAGAATTAACATAGGATCGAGTATTGATTTTACAATTCTTACCTCCAGGCGTTATATCTTGAATACCTCATCAAATTCTCTCAAAAAGATCCAAAATTGCCAAAAAATGGTAAAAGATACCTTTAAAATCGCAGACAACGGCTATTTAAACATTCTGCCTAGGCATCAAAAACCTTCTTCGCGAACGCGGTCAAAGCCTTGTGTTCGCGAAGCACAATCCATCTTTGACCAAAAATGCTTCTTCGAAATTGCGTCTTGCCATTCGCGAACGCGATGCTTCCATAGACTAAACCTTCATGAACGCGATGAATAAAAATGCCTCAAACCCCTTGACCAAATCACTCTATGCGAATGAAGAGCTTCACCCATGAACGCGATGCCCAAACAAACAGACTTTTGCGAACGTGGAGCCTTCCTCACGAACGTGAAGGCTAAAATCCCAGCATTCATCAGCTAACCCTTCACGATTGCGAAGGCCTACTCGTGAACGTGAAGGCCATTTTCGCTACAACACTGACCAGCAATTTCTACAACTTTTCAAAATAAGAAATAGCCCGATAGACCACTTGAAATTCACCCGAGGCCCTCGGGGCGTCAACCAACTATGCCAACATATCCCATAACATCATTTAAACTTTTTTCAACCTTCGAAACACTCTAAAGAACGTCAAAACACCAAAATAACATCGGATTAAAACCTAAGAATTTCAAAAACTTAAAAATTACGCTTTTGATCAAAAATCCAACCAAACCACTTCTAAATGACCTGAAATTTTGCACACATGTCAAAAATGACACAACGGAGCTACTGCAACTTCTGGAATTCTATTTCAACCCCTATATCAAAATCTCACCTATCAACCGGAAAGCGCCATGATCTCAATTTTGCCAATTGAAGCATAAACCCTCTACGGACTTCCAAAATGCATTCTGATCATGCTCCTAAGTCTAAAATCACCTAACAGAGCTAACCAAATCACAAAATTCCAATCCGAAATCATATACAAACAAGTCAAATCTAAGTCAAACTTTTTAAATTTTAAGCTTCAAACTGAGAACTGTTCTTCCAAATTCATTTTGATTACCCTGAAAACCAAAACCAACGATTTACATAAGTCATAATCCATCAAGTGGGGCAAGGCATGCCCGAGAACTGACGATCAAGGTGCAAATGTTCAAAACAACCGGTCGGGTCGTTACACAAGCGTGGTAGACTAATCAGTTCCAAAGATAACAATCCTTGAAAAGGCTAAAATGAGCAAAATGATCATAATAAGGTGGAAATAAGCTCTAATAGATCCCATGACATAGTATTTCATGACACTCTAAAAGAAGTTCAGGTACATCAAAATAAAGAAACTGATGAGACCTCAACAAGTTATGTTGGTTAGGAACCGATACAAAATAAACTTTAATGATATATTTGATACAATATAGTGCACAATATTATAAAAGATTGTGAGGATCGGACCTGCAGACACCTGAAGATGTCTTGCCATTTAAATATAAGGCATAACCTATATGACTCATTTTATTAAGTCTATACGAAGATCCCTGAAGGATTTAAAATGCTTGAAGCATATACTTCAATGTCTCAAGAAATGTACTCGATTAAATTACAAAGATCTTTGTACGGTTTAAAGCAATCCAGGAACATGTGGTATAATCGCCTCAGTGAATATTTGCTAAAAGAAGGTTATATAAGTAATGTTATTCGTCCATGTACATTTATAATAAAAATATCATCAGCATTTGTTATACTTTTTGTTTATGTTGATGACATAAACCTTGTTGGAACTCTAGAAGAGCTCCAAAAGGAAATTGAATATATGAAGAAAGAATTTGAGATGAATGATCTGGGAAAGACAATACTTTATTGCGGTCTGCAAATTAAACATTTAGCAGATGAAATCCTTATTCATCAATATGCCTATATAGAAAGGGACTTAAAATGCTTTTACATGGATAAAGCGCACCCATTAAGTACACCAATGGGTGTTCAATCACTTGAAGTAAATAAGGATCCGTTCTGACCTACAGAAGAGGATGAGGAACTCCTTGGTCCTGAAATACTCTATCTCAGTACAATTGGTGCACTTATGTATTTTGTTAATGCTAACAAAGGTGGTACAGATCGTATTATTTATTCAAATACAGGTTATTTATCAGATTCCCATAAGGATCAATCTCAAACCTGCTATGTGTTTAAATGTGGAGGTAAATGTCGCTCCATAAAGTAATCTATTGTTGATACTTCTTTAAATCATGTTGAGATAATAGCTATTCATGAAGCACGTAGGGAATGCGTATGGTTAAGAATTATGATTCATTTATTCAATAAAAGTATGGATTGGAATGTGATAAAAGATCCATAATTTTGTACGAAGACAATGCTCCATGCATAGCCTAATTGAAGGGAGGATATAAAAGGAGATAAAACGAAGCATATTTTACCAAAATTATTCTGCACACATGAACAGAAAAATGGTGACATCAATGTGAAACATATCCATTCCAGTGACAATCCAACTGATATGTTACTAAATCTTTAGCAACTTCAAATTTTGAGAAAATGGTATATAAGATTGGAATGCGAATTCTCAAATATTTGGAATAAGGTTTTCATTAGGGGGAGTGAAATACATTATGTACTCTTTTTCCTTTACTAAGGTTTTTCCCATGGGGTTTTTTTGTAAGGCTTTTAATAAGGCAGCTAAAAATGTGTATTACTAAATATGTGTACTCTTTTTCCTTCACTGGATTCTTTTCCCTCACGATTTTTCATAGTAAGGTTTTAACGAGGCTCGTTTTCTTTTAATGAATATACAAGGGGCGGTGTTATAAATATATATTATGGTTGTTCATTTAGTACTCTGTTCTTAATAAGCTTACCTGAAGAAGTTTATCCATGTGGGACTCCGCTGAAAATATGTTTATTATTTGGTACTCTATTGGAAATAAGCCTCCTGAAGAAGCTTATCATTTATGTACTCCGTTAAGGATAAATATTATCTACAATAGAATATTATCTATATCTTGTATAGTAGCAGCTTACAAGCAACTTACAAGCAGCTTGCAGTAGCAGCTTACAAGCAACTCACAAGCAGCTTACAGTATCAGCTTACACAACAACTTGCAATAGCAGCTTACACAACAACTTCATTTCTTCTATAAATAGAGGAGATTTTCATTATGTACATGAGTTTGAAGTTGCGTAATACCTCAATCTCTCTCACATTCTTGTCCTTGATTTCTTTACTTAAAAGTCTTTAATTTATAACATAAATTTGAATATTGCCCTCAACAAAAAGTATTTGCAGCCACAGTAATGCTATGATTGCGTTCAAGACCACAAGTTTCGAAAGACTTCTTGTCCTTTTTAAATTCTGTGACGAGTAAATTAGCTTCATATAAATTATAATGAAGGGAGTAGTATTATTTCTTGTTCCCTATTTTTGAAATCTATTAAAACCAATTTTCATGTTTTATTTACAGTATTTTTGCCTCATTTAATTTAGAGCTTCTGTTACCAATAAACTTTTTATATTCCAAAAATTTGATAGGAGTGCATAATACCTTAGAATGGAAATGGCAGAATTTGTCGCTGATATTCCGGCAGCAAAGAACTCATCCTTGTTTTACTTGTAAGAAATTTCTTGTCTCAAAACTAGAATTTAGGACAAATAGGACTTGTAGAGTACTATCAAGAAATTGCAGCTTGCAGTATCAGCTTTCAAGTAACTTACATAATATCTTGTAGTAGCAGCTTACACAACAACTTCCTTTCTTCTATAAATAGAGGAACTTTCTATTTGTTACATACATGAGTTTGAAGTTCAATAATACATCAATCTCTCTCTATACTTGTCCTCGATTTCTTTACTTTAAAGTCTTTATTTATAATACGTTATCAGCACGAGATTATGAGCACTTACTTCGAATTTAATTTTAAGTTCAGTGTTCATTTCCGATGTAAGGCGAAGTAGTGACGAGGCTAGACAGGACTACCAAAACAACCTGTACCGTTCTATATATATATGTGCAATAAAAGGAAAGAATACCAAAACTAAACAGTTAAAAGGAAGGGAAACATGCTATGGGGGAGTACAATCCGAATATAAAATCATCAACTTAAACAAGAAGCAGGGCACAACAATAATTAACAGAGTCAAGAAATCCAACAGTTCCACGGCATCACCCGTCGTGCTTTTACTCTCATCCTCACCCAAATCAATCAAATAAAAATGCACGGCATCACCCTTCGTGCTTTTACTCTCATCCTCACCCAAAGCAATCAAATAAAAATGCACGGCATCACCCTTCGTGCTTTCCTCACATAACTCTCATTTCATGGCACAGAATGATCCTTCGTTCAAATATAATCAACAATGGCATGGAATGACCCTTCGTGCATAATATAATCAACAATAGCACGTAATGTCCCTTCGTGCGAATATAATCAAACGATGGCACGGAATGACCCTTCGTGCATAATATAATCAACAATAGCACGGAATGACCCTTTGTGCATAATCACTCTTCCTCACCCAAACAGCAATCACAACCAAACGGGCGAGGGAAATAAATAATAACAAGAAATGTCCTGCCAAGGGAAGAACACAATTAAACATTCGAATCCTAGCAAGGGAGCAATAACAATCACTTACACATCCCGGCAAGGGAGATAATCACATCTCTTTGATTCTTTCATTTCTTACTCGATAGTATTTTATCGTTTGAGCCAACGATCCAAAGATTTCACAATTCATAATTAATCCTCAAACTTTTCACATTATGTAGAAAATCATTAATTCGCTTGGAAGAGTCCCAAAGTATACCAAAACAAGTACCAACAAAGACCCAAGGTCATGCTAGACTCCGATTTATAGATACTCGTCACTATAAATATACACCGTACTCGATCATTTAGCAATTAACAATTTATAATACTCTAATCCTATAAACTCAAGCCAAAGTTAGATCAAACACTTACCTCGGTCCAAAGAATAGCAATCAACTCTCCAATACCGCCTTTCCTCTAAAATCCGACTCCAAAACAATGGTATCTAGGCATAGTTAATTCAATAACATCAATTAGGTCTCAACAACATAATCCTAAAGCCTAGAAATGAGTTTTCTAGCATTCTTCCAAAAATACCAAAATTCGACACCGGGCCCACATGGTCCAAACACGAGGCTCGGACCAAAACCTAGTCACCCATAACCCCACGAGTTCAAATATATAATTTGTATTACGATTCGATCCCAAATCGAGGTTGAATCACCCAAAATTTTCAAAACCTTAACTCTACCCAAAACCCCTAATTTCTACCTTGAATTCATGATTTAGGGCTAGGAAATTACTAATTAATGAAGGAAATGGAAGAAAACAAGTTAAACAATGCTTACCCAAGAAGTTTTGATGAAGAAGTGCTCTAAAATCTGCCCTAGGACTTTGGAGAAGGAAGTGCTCGTGAAGTGATACGTTTTTCTCGTCACTGGTTCTGTTTTTGACTTAAAAATTCACTGGGAAAAATTTCCCTTCGCGTTCGCAGGAAGGGGCTGCGTTCGTGAAAGGTAAAATGGGCAACACATCGCGAACGCGTGAAAGGGAACGCGAACGCATTAAAGAAAAATGCTGGGGTCCAGAACTTGGCCTACGCGAATGCGTGGACCCTAATGCAAACGCAAGAATCGGGTATGCAACACTACGCGTTCGCGAGGCTATATACGCGAACGCGAAGAGTAAAAAGGGGCTAAATCCTCAGAGTCAAATAAGTCTACGCGAACACAAGGCAAGCAATGCGAACGCGATGGAGGAACCGGGGAAAGGTACGCGAATACGAGCCTAAGTCCGCGGACGCGAAGAAGGAATCACTGGGCAAAAAATGTAGAAAAATCTGCTACCAACCTAAATGCAAAACTACCCCGAACATCTCCGAAAACACTCCCGAGCCCTCGAGGCTCCTCACCAATCACACACACTAACCCAATAACATCCTACGAACTTACTCGAGCGATCAAATCGTCAAAACAACATCAAAATCATTGAATCAAGCCTCAAAACTCATGATTTTTCTTCTAAACTTCATAAACTTTCAAACTTGGAACTCATAGTCCGAAACACAACAAACGACATTCGATTTCGACAAAACTTCACAAAAAGCGCTTAAACAATATATAAGACTTGTACCGGGCGTCGGAACCAAAATACGAGCCCGATACCATAGTATTTTAATCAATTTTAATTTCTATTTTCCTTAACAATTCTAGAAAGACAATTTAACAGAAATATTCTTTTACATGGGTTCTAGACCTCAGATTTTGACTCCGGGCACATGCTCGAGTCTCATATGTTTCTACGGATCTTTCGGGATCGTCAAATCATAGGTACAGGTCCGTTTACCAAAAATGTTGACCGAAGTCAACTTTAATCATATTAATATCAAAATTCTTCAAATTTTTCACTAATTTCACATATTTAAATATAAAAGTTTTCTGGCTACGTGTCGGATTGCACTCGCAAATCGAGGCAACTGTAAGTAAGGTTTTAAGGCCTCAGAAACGCAGAATAAGGGAGAAACCGGTGATGACCCCCTTGGGTCGTCACATTCTCCACCTCTAAAACAATCGTTCGTCCTCGAACAGACAAAGAAAGAAGTACCTGAGTCAGGAAATAGATGAGGGTAACGGCTCTGCATATCAGACTCAAACTCCCAGGTCGATGCCTTAGGAGGCTGACCTCTCCACTACACACGCACTGAAGGAAAACCCTTCGACCTCAACTGTCGAACCTGCCGGTCTAGAATAGCTACCAGCTCCTCATCGTGGGACAGATCCTTGTCCAACTGGATCGTGCTAAAATCTAACACGTGGATAGGATCGCCGTGATACCTCCAAAGCATAGACACATGAAACACTGGATGCACAACTAAAAAGCTAGGTGGCAAGGCAAGTCTGTAAGCCACCTCTCCCACATGATCAGGAATCTCAAATGGCCCAATGAACCTCGGACTAAGCTTGCCCTTCTTCCCAAATCTCATCACGCCCTTCATAGGCGATACACGGAGTAATACTCGCTCACCAACCATGAAAGCAACATCTTGAACCTTGCGATCTGCATAACTCTTTTACCACAACTGAGCTGAACGAAGCCTGTCCTGAATGATCTTGACCTTATCCAAAGCCTCCTGGACTAAATCTGTATCCATGAAACCGAGCCTCTCCCGGCTCAAACCATCAGACTGGAGACCGACATCGCCTACCATACAATGCCTCATAA
The DNA here is from genome assembly GCA_026770625.1 of Nicotiana glauca. Lineage (NCBI taxonomy): Eukaryota > Viridiplantae > Streptophyta > Magnoliopsida > Solanales > Solanaceae > Nicotiana > Nicotiana glauca. The sequence continues at coordinate 25,481 of MU686018.1, read as the reverse complement.
GGAGCCATCTGAATGCTGGACTAGTAGCTGTTGTTGTTGGCGAACTCTGCTAAAGGCAAAAACTAGTCCCACGAACCTCCAAAATCAATGACACAGGCTCAGAGCATATCCTCCAATATCTGAATAGTCCTCTCGAACTGACCATCCGTCTGAGGATGGAATGCTGTGCTCAAATGAACATGGGTGCCTAACTCTTGCTGAACTGCTCTCCAAAAGCGCGAGGTAAACTACATACCTCGGTCCGGAATGATAGATGCCGGCACCCCATGAAGGCGAACAATCGCCCGGATGTAGATCTCAGCTAATCTCTCCGATGAATAGGTGGTGGCAACAGGAATAAAATGCGCTGACTTAGTCAGCCTTTCAACAATGACCCAAATAGCATCAAACTTCTTCCAAGTCACCGGATGTCCAGTAACAAAATCCATGGTAATCCTCTCCCACTTCCACTCGTGAAGCTCAATCCTCTAAAACAAACCACCAGGCCTCTGATGCTCATACTTGACCTGCTGACAATTCAAACACCTAGCCATACATGCAACAATATCTTTCTTCATCCTATGCCACCAGTAATGCTGCCGCAAGTCCTGATACATCTTCGCGGCGCCCGGGTGAATAGAATACCGCGAACTATGGGCCTCTGCTAAGATCAACTCTCGAATCCCATCAACATTGGGCACACAAACTTGCCCTTGCAATCTCAAAACACCATCATCATCTAAAGTCACCTTCGTGGCACCTCCATGCTGCACCGTGTCTCTCAGGACATAGAAATGGCGATCATCAAACTGCCGGTCACGGATACGCTCCAATAATGAAGAACGAGCAACCGTACATGCTAACACTCTTCTAGGATCAGAAATGTCCAACCTCACCAGTCGATTGGCCAAAGCCTGAATATCCAAAGCAAGCGGTCTCTAGCTGACCGGAACATAAGCAAGACTACTCATGCTGGCGGACTTCCTACTCAATGCATCGGCCACCACATTGGCTCTCCCCAGGTGGTACAAAATAGTAACATCATAATCTTTCAACAACTCCAACCACCTCCTCTGCATCAAGTTCAACTCCTTTTGCTTGAACAAGTACTGAAGGCTCTTGTGATCCATATACACCTCACACATCACACCATATAGATAATGCCTCCAAATCTTCAAAGCATGAACAATGGCTGCTAACTCTAAATCATGGACCGGATATTTCTTCTCGTGGATCTTTAATTGCCTCGAAGCATAAGCTATGACTCTGCCATCCTGCATCAATACTGCACCAAGACCAATACGGGAAGCATCACAATAAACTGTATAAGGCCCTAAACCTGTGGGCAAAATCAATATCGGTGCCGTAGTCAGAGCTGTCTTGAGCTTCTGAAAGCTCTCCTCGCACTCGTCTAACCACCTGAACTGGCCACCCCTCGGGTCAATCTGGTCATCGGGGCTGCTATAAATGAAAACCCTTTCATGAACCGACGGTAATAACCTGCTAACCCCAAGAAACTCAGGATCTCAGTCGTTGAAGCTAGTCAAGGCCAGTTCTTGACTGCCTCAATCTTTTTCGGGTCCACCTGAATACTCTCTGCTGATACAACATGACCTAGAAATGCCATCGAACTCAACCAGAACTCGCACTTCGAGAACTTATCATACAATTGACTATTCTTCAGAGTCTGAAGAACCACTCTGAGGTGCTGCTCGTGCTCCTCCTGGCTGCGGGAGTACACCAGAATATCATCAATAAAGACTATCACGAACAAGTCTAGATAAGGCCTGAATACTCGGTTCATCAACTCCATAAATGCTGCTGGGGCATTGGTCAACCCGAATGCCATGACCAAAAACTTAGAATGCCCCTACCGAGTGCGAAATGCCGTCTTAAGGAGATCAGACGCCCTAATCCTCAACTGATGGTAGCCAGATCTCAAGTCTATCTTTGAAAACACCTTTGCACCCTGAAGCTGGTCAAACAAATCATCAATCCTTGGCAGCGGATACTTGTTCTTTATCGTCACCTTGTTAAATTTTCGTTAATCAATGCACATCCTCATCGATCCATCCTTTTTCTTCACAAATAACACTGGCGCACCCCATGGAAAAACACTAAGCCTGATAAAACCCTTCTCTATCAAATCTTGCAACTGGTCCTTTAACTCCTTCAACTCTGGCGGGGCCATGCGATACGACAGAATAGAAATGGGCTGCATGCCTGGGGCTAGATCAATACAGAAATCAATATCCCTGTCGGGTGGCATACCCGGCAGGTCTAAAGGAAAAACCTCTGGGAACTCCCGAACAATAAGAACAAAGTCAATAGAAGAAACCTCTGTTCTGGAATCACGAACATATGCCAAATAAGCTAAACACTCCTTCTCGACCATGCGTCGAGCCTTAACATATGAAATAACACTGCGGGTGGCATGTCCTGGGGTCCCTCTCTACTCCAATCGGGGCAAATCTGGCAAAGCCATGGTCACAATCTTGGCATGACAATCCAGGATAGCATGATACGGGGACAACCAATCCATACCCAATGTAACATCGAAATCCACCATGTCTAAAAGTAATAAATCAACACGGGACTCAAGGCCCCCAAATAGTACCACACAGGAATGGTGAACTCGATCGATCACTATGGAATCACCCACCAGTGTAGATACATAAACAGGGATACCCAAAGCATCACTAGGCATAGCCAAGTAGGGTGCAAAATAAGATGACACATATGAATAAGTAGACCTAGGGTCAAATGGCACTGAAGCATCCCCATCACAGACCAGAATAGTAACTATAATAACAGCATCTAAAGACTCAGGCTTTGTCTTGGCTGGCAAAGCATAACACCGGGGCTGGGCCCCACCTCCCTGAACCATGTCTCTAGGACGATCAGCTACTGGCTCACCTCTACCTCTACCGGTCCGAGCTCCACCTCTACGGTCTCTACCTCCACCTCTATGATCCCTACCCCCGCCTCTAGCTGGCTGGGCAGGCTGTGGATCACCTGCTGTCTGAATCATGGGGCGAGGACCCTGCTGCTTAGAGCTGCCCGAGGCTCGAGGCAAAAACCTGATAATATGACCGGGGTCACCACAACTATAACAAGACCTCGGCTGCTGCGACTGCTGGCCCTGTCGACCTGAATGTCCTCCCCTGAAGCTCTGAAGTGGGGGTGCACTGATAGGCTACTGATCTGAATAGTACTACTGAGAACCACCGCTGCCTGGAGTACTATGAGAAGCCTAGAGCACTGACTGAAAGGGTTTGGTGGGTGACCTCTACCATGGGAATCCCTACCTCCAGACGAGGTACCACTGAACCTACTAGAATGACGAGGCCTCTTATCCGACATCTCACCACCTCTTTGTGAGAGGGCCATCTCAACTCTGCAGGCCGCATTGGCTGCCTCCTAAAAGGAAATATCACTACCAACTCCCACAGCCATCTGGAGACGGATCGGCTGAATCAGTCCATCAATAAATCTTCGGACCCTCTCTCGCTCTTTAGGGAGTATCAAAATAGCATGGCGTGCCAAGTCAACAAATCGAGTCTCACACTATGTAACTGTCATGGAGCCCTGCTGGAGGCGCTCAAATTGCCTGCAAAGTGCCTCCCGCTGAGTGACTGGGAGAAACTTCTCCAAAAATAACTTCGCGAACTGATCCCATGTCAAAGCTGGAGACCCTGCTGGTCTAGATAGGCAAAAATTCCTCCACCAAGTCTTGGCAGATCCTGCAAGCCGGTAGGTGGCAAAATCGACCCTATTGGTCTCCACTATACCATGGTCCTAAGGATCTTATGACAGCTGAATAAGAAATCATATGGATACTCTGATGAGGCACCGCTGAATGTGGTGGTGAAGAGCTTGGAGAACGGATCAAGTCTCCACAAAGCATCCGAAGACATAGCCGCTCCATCACCGGCCTGAGCTGTAATACCTGGCTGAGCTGCTACAGCTGGCTGAACCACAAGGACATGAGCTTGGGGGCTACCTGCTCTGGAGTACGTGTAGCAGGAGTCTGAACCCCTCCTCTAGCCTGAGAAGTGGCTGGTGCTGCTGGCAGCAAACCCGATCTAGTGACACTCTCCATAAATCCTGCCAATCTGACTAGAGCATCCTGAAGATCTGGGGTGACCATGACCCCTCCTGGGACCTGAGCTGGGCCCACTAGAGCTGCTGGGGCTGGAACCTCCTCATCATGGTCAATATGAGGCTCCACCTCTAGAACTGCTGCCTGGGGCTGAGCTCTGCCCCTGCTTCAGCCTCTACCACAGCCTCGGCCTCTGCCCCTCGCAGGAGCTGCTGCTGGGGGCTCGGGCTGCTGTGCAGTAAAAGAGGAAGCACATGTTCTCGCCATATGCGAAAGAATAGAGTAGAAAGACAATCAGTATTTGAGGAACAGAATTGCACGACAAGAAAGAACAAAAGTGAAACTTTTCCTAAATCCGTAGCCTCTGGGGGATAAATACAGACGTCTCCATACCAATCCCTCAGACTCTACCAAGTTTGTTCATGAGTAGCGAGACTTATGCAACCTAAAGTTCTGATACCAACTTGTCACGACCCGGATTTCCCACCATCGGGAGTCGTGATGGCGCCTACTATAGGAGCTAGGTAAGCCAAACATCTAAACCTTTTTGAATAACAAGAAAATAGTAATAACAATAATAAACCATTAAATAAAAACGGAAGTCTTTTATAGCATAAATAACTAAAAACCCAGAATGCGGAAGCTAAACATTTCACTACCCAAGACTGGAGTCGCTATCTCACGAACTACTAATGAATGCTACAAACGAGTCTGAATAGAAATATACACAGTGTCTGTCTCGGCATAATGAAAACAAACAGAAGGTATAGAAAGGGACTCCGGCCTGTGAACGCCAGTTAGGCTAGCTCGTAGTCCCTGCACTGAAGTCAGCTCTCACTCGATGTGCTACTGCTGTGGTCCAAAATCTGCTCCTGTACCGTCATCTGTCCAAAAAGCACAGAAGTGTAGCATCAGCACAACCGACCTCATGTGCTGGTAAATGTCTGGCCTAACCCCGGCAAAGTAGTGACGAGGCTAGACAGGATTACCAAAACAACCTGTACAGTTTTATATATATATATGTACAATAAAAGGAAAGAATACCAAAACTAAACTGTTATAAGGGAGGGAAACATGCTATGGAGGAGTACAATCCGAATATAAAATCATCAACTTAAGTAAGAAAGAGGGCACAACAATAATTAACAGAGACAAGAAATCCAACAGTTGCACGGCATCACCCTTCGTGCTTTTACTCTCATCCTCACCCAAAGCAATCAAATAAAAATGCACGGCATCACCCTTCATGCTTTTACTCTTATCCTCACCCAAAGCAATCAAATAAAAATGCACGGCATTACCCTCCGTTCTTTCCTCACATAACTCTCATTTCATGGAACATAATGATCCTTCGTGCAAATATAATCAACAATGGCACGGAATGACCCTTTGGGCATAATATAATCAGCAATAGCATGAAATGTCCCTTCGTGTGAATATAATCAAACAATGGCGCGGAATGACCCTTCGTGCATAATATAATCAATAATAGCACGGAATGACCCTTCGTGCATAATCACTCTTCCTCACCCAAACAACAATCATAACCAAACAGGCGAGGGAAATAAATAATAACAAGAAATGCCCCGGCAAGGGAAGAACACAATTAAACATCCAAATCCCAGCAAGGGAGCAATAACAATCACTTACACATCCCGACAAGGAAGATAATCACATCTCTTTCCAATTCCTTCATTTCTTACTCGATAGTATTTTTATCGTTTGAGCCAACGCTCCAAAGATTTCACAATTCATAATTAATCCTCAAACTTTTCACATTATGCAGAAAATCATTAATTAGCTTGGAAGAGTCCCAAAGTATACCAAAACAAGTACCAACAAAGACCCACGGTCATCCTAGACTTTGGTGTATAGATACTCGTCACCATGCCTATACACCGTACTCGATCATTTAGCAGTTAACAATTTATAATACTCTAATCATATTCCCTCAAGCCAAAGTTAGATCAAACACTTACCTCGGTCCAAAGAATAGCAATCAACTCTCCAATACTGCCTTTCCTCTAAAATCCGACTCTGAAACAATGGTATCTTGGCATAATTAATTCAATAACATCAATTAGGGCTCAACAACATAATCCCATAGCCTAGAAATGAGTTTTCTAGCATTCTTCCAAAAATACCAAAATTCGACACCGGGCCCACATGGTCCAAACACGAGGCTCGGACCTTTTTTCTAGTCGCCTATAACCCCACCAGTTCAGATATATAATTTGTTTTAAGATTCAACCCCAAATCGAGGTTGAATCACCCAAAATTTCCAAAACCCTAACTCTACACAAAACCCCTAATTTCTACCTTGAATTCATGATTTAGGGCTAGGAAATTAGTAATTAATGAAGGAAATTGAAAAAAACAAGTTAAACAATGCTTATCCAAGAAGTTTTGATGAAGAAGTGCTCTAAAATTTGCCCTAGGACTTTGGAGAAGGTAGAGCTCGTGAAGTGATATGTTTTTCCCATCACTAGTTCTGTTTTTATGACTTAAAAATTCGCTGGGCAAAATTGCCCTTCGCGTTCGCGGGAAGGGGCCGCGTTCGCAAAGGGTAAACTGGGCAACACATCGTGAACGCGAACGCATAGAAGAAAAATATTGGGGGTCTAGAACTTGGCCTATGCAAACGCGTGGAACCTAATACGAACGCGAGAAAAGGGTATTCAACACTACGCATTCGCGAGGCTATATACGCGAACGCGAAGAGTAAAAAGGGGCTAAATCCTCAGAGTCAAATGACTCTACGCGAACGCGAGGCAAGGGATGAGAACGCGATGGAGGAACAGGGAAAGGTACGCGAACGTGAGCCTAAGGCCGCGGACGCGAAGAAGGAATCACTGGGCAAAAATTGAAGAAAAATCTGCTACCAACCTAAGTGCAAAACTACCCAGAACACCTCCGAAAATACTCCTGAGCCCTCGGGGCTCCTAACCAATCACACACACTAACCCAATAACATCCTACGAACTTACTCGAGCGATCAAATCGCCAAAACAACATCAAAATCATAAAATCAAGCCTCAAAACTCATAATTTTTCTTCTAAACTTCATATCTTCGAACTCATAGTCCGAAACATGTCAAACGACGTCCGATTTCGATCACACTTCACAGAAAGTACTTAAACAATATATAAGACTTGTACCGGGCATCAGAACCAAAATACGAGCCCAATACCATAGTCTTTTAATCAATTTTCATTTCCATTTTCCTTAACACATTCATAAAGACAACTTAACAGAAAAATTCTTTTACTCGGGTTCTAGACCTCGAATTTTGACTCCGGGCACATGCCCGAGTCCAATGTTTTTCTACGGACCTTCCGGGACCGTCAAATCACAGGTCCAGGTCCGTTTACCAAAAATGTTAACCGAAGTCAACTTTAATAATATTAATATCAAAATTCTTTAAATCTTTCACATATTTCACATATTTCAACATAAAAGTTTTTCGGCTACGGGCTCGGACTGCGCACGCAAATCAAGAAAACTATAAGTAAGGTGTTAAGGCCTCCAAAGAGCGAAATAAGGGAGAAATTCGGTGATGACTCCTTTGGGTCGTCATAAATGACCAAAATGCCCCATGAGCCCACGTCTCGGAATTGGGTGAAATTTACATTTTAAGAAACCATGTACTCTTACGAGTCTATACATAACAAGAACACTAAAATTGGAGTTCAATTGACCCCTCAAATACTCATGTTAAGGCCTCTTAATTTCAAGCCCTAATTACCCATTTTTTCAAAATTGTTCACCACTAATTAGGTCTATAATCGCATATAAATGAGTTAGGAAGTCAAAAATATTACCTCCAAGTGATTCCCTTTGGTTTCAATAAAAATACCCTCAAAAGATTCAATCCTATTCAAAAATGGTAGAGGATGGGCTATTTAAATATTGCTCATTCTTCGCAAACGTGGAAGGATCCTCATGTTCACAAAGTACAACTGTGATTTGGTCCAGATTCCTTCATTGCAAATGCGATGACCAGGTCGCGAACTCGATGCAAAACTTCCTCCTCCTACGCGAACGCGGGAACGCCATCATGAACGCGTAGGTATAAAACCTCCCTGCTTCGCAAACGCGAGAGGCACTTTGCGAACACGAATCATAAATTCCTCACCAGGCCCATCTCCTTTTTTCAAACGTGAGACCCCATTCGCGAACATGAAGAAGCAAACCAGAACTGACTGCTAAATATTTTTCCGAAATTCTAAGATCTAAAAATGACCCATTGAGCATCTGAAACACACCTGAGACCCATCTGAAACACATTCTAAGATTTCCGAAATATCATTCAAACTTGTTTCAATCTTCAGAATGCTCAAACCAACATCAAAACACCCATTTAGCATCGAATTCAAGCCTAAGAAATTCAAAAACTCTCAAAATACAATTTCGATCAAAAATTCTATCAAACCTCGTCCGAATGACCTAAACTTTTACACACACATCACGTTAACACTACGGAGCTACTTCAACTTCCAAAATTCCATTCCAGCCCTGGGATCAAAATCTCACTATCAAAACGAAAACTTCAAAAACTCAAGTTTCGGCATTTCATGGCTAAATTAGCTACGGACCTCCAAAACACCATCCGAACATACTCCTAAACTCAAAATAATCAAACGAAGCTAGCAGAACCATCAGAATTCCATTCCGAGGCAGTCTTCACACTGTTCAGGCTATGGTCAAATTTCTAAAACTTAAGCACTCATTTAGGGAATAGGTATCCCAAAACTCTCTGAAACTCCCAATAATTCCCCTAGAAACTCAAATAGTAGAAAACAATATTAGGAAAGCAGTTAATAGGGTATCAGGGAAAAAATTCTTAAATTGACCGGCTGGGTAGTTACAATATTGTAGTAAACTTGAAGTTTACTAATATAAATGGCTATCTTACTAAGACTACAAATGACTCGAAGATTGAAAATCTTCGTGTTTCCATAATCATACAGGGTAAAATAATGTATATGTGAGAAGTTATCCGCCTTACTCCTTAATTTGTACTATATCATGTATCACAGTAAACTAGAAGTTTACTAATACAATAGCAGTCACACTAAACCAGAAGTTTTACTGAGGTAAAAGTAGCTACAATAAATCAAAAAATTTCTGATATAAAAATAGCCACAGTAAATCAAAAGATTATGCCATAGTAAGCCAGAAGTTTACTAAAAAATAGCATATGTCATGATAAACTTGATGTTTTTATTTTCCATCTCGTATAAATGAGCTAATTGAGAATTCAGATCAACATATACTGAAAAACTAGAAGATTTATAAAGAATTCTCTTGTTTTACTTTTTCTCATAATAAATTGATTATACCAGTTAAATTGGGACTAAGATTCCTCATTCTGAAATATATAAAAGTAGAATATGGGCTCATTCACCTATCAAGTGAACCAATTATAGATGCATATATGAGATGGTTACATGTGTGATTAATGTCAACATGCAGTTTGGCATTTAGAATTGTCTTTCTCAATTAGGAGTATAACTTTCAGATTATCAGATAGTTCATCTTGATAATGATGGTTTATATCCAAGCTGGTTTAGCATTGAATACCTCATATTAATGGCTAAACCATTGCTTATGAGAACAAAAATTCATGTGTTGGTATAAGATTTTCTAAATTGCATATAGCAGCACTTGTGTGCATCAGACCAACAATATGTGATAAGTCATCCCCTCACAATTGGTTTAGGCTTAAAATCAACTATTTTTACTATCTTTTGATGTACTGTATTGTGACAACCCGGCCAGTAGTCTCATGAGCTAGCACTTTGCCTCCATTATTTTTACTTCTTTATGCTTTGTTTATCCATGTTATGTGGTACTGGGTTGGTTGGATCGAATCCGGATTGATTTTGGTAAGGTTTGAGACACTTAGTCTCTTTTGAGGAAGCTTAAGTTCGAAAAGTCAACCGGATGTTGACATATATGTTAGAGGGCTTAGATTTAAGTTCCGATGGTTCGGCTAGCTTCAGGAAGTGATTTGGGACATAGGAGTATGATCAGAATAAGTTTTGGAGGTTCGGAGTCAATTTAGACTTGAATTGGCAAAGTTGATATTTTGGCGATTTTCGATTGGTAGGCAAGATTTTTATATAGTGGTTGAAATGGAATTTTGAGAGTTGCAGTAGTTCTGTTGGGTCATTTGGAATATGTGTGCAATATTTCAGGTCATTCGGATGTGGTTTGTTTGGGTCATTGATCAAAAGCAGAATTCAGCAGATTTTAGAAAGTTTGGCTTGAATTCGATGTGTTTTGGTTGATTTGATGTTGTTTGAAGTGTTTTGAAGATTGGAATAAGTTTGAATAAGGTATTAGGATATGTTTGTGCTTTTAGTTGCGGTCCCGGGAGCTTCGGGCTAATTTCGTATTGTTAATGGAGAAGTTTCGACTTTGTTGCAACTGCTAAATTTGCTGCTCCTGTTATTTTCGCACCTGCAGATTGGGGACTGCAGGTGCTACGCCACATAAGCAGAGGATTTGGTTTTAGAAGCGAAAAGGGCTTGAGGAGCAGGAACCGCAGAAGAGGTTACGAGGACCACATCTGCGGAGTCGCAGATGCGGATAATGGGTTACAGATGCGGAAATGGGAGTTTAAGTGAGGACCGCAAATGTGGTGATTTTGACTGTAGATGCGGTATTGTAGAAGTAGAAATATAGCCACATATGCAAAAATGTATGGGCAGACAGTATAAATTGTGGCCTTCACAAATTTTGAGCTATTTCACCATTTTATCTTGGCTTTGGAGCTTTTTGGACGATTTGAAAGAGGAATTTCAAGGGAACTTCATTGAGTTAAGGAATTTGGACCTAACACTCGTTCCTACGCTATTATTTCACGGATTAGAAATAGATATCATGGAAATTAAGGGTAAAAATTTGAGAAACTAGGGGTTGGAAACTTAGACTTTGCTTGAGGGGTTGAAGGACCATTTGAGGTCGGATTTATGAACTTTTGATATATATGAACTAGTGGGGACATAAGGAATCTATTGGTGTAAAAATTATTGCATTTCGAGACATGGGCCCGGGGGTCGTGTTTTAGTAATTTCAGGATTTGTGTCGTATTTTGATTATTTTCGCTTGGGCTTTATTTCCTTAGCATATTTTAACATCCTCGTTCTGATTTTCCATAGATTCGACGTGAGTGGAGGCCGATTCGAGGGGCAAACGCATCATGAGTTAGAGATTTGAACAGTTCGAGGTGAGTAATGATTATAAATTATGTTCTAAGGGTTTGAAACCCCGAATTACACATTGTAGTGCTATATTGAGGTGAGGCACACGCTTGATGACGAGCGTGGGGTCGTGCACTATTGGTAATTGTAACTTGGTCCATCCCGATTGATGATTTTACTACGTATTTGACTGAAATTTATTTGCTATCATCTTTATTTGGGGCTGAATGCCATATTTGGGCTTCGTGCAAACTATTTGAACCCTTCGAGGATTTTTATTAATATTTTCTCACTGTTTTGACTTTATTATTAAACTCAGTCATGTTATTTTCAACTGTTTTTCATACTTAGCCATGTCTACTCAGTTTTAATACTTAAATAATATTTTAAAAGATGTTTGGGATGAGAAACACTGTTTCACTATTGCCCGAACGGCTTGTGAGGATTTTTGACTGACTAAGGCCGAGGGCCTATGTAGTGAGGAAAACACTGATATGATTTGAGGCTGAGGACCTGAGATATGTATGCCACGAGGTTGCTTGATTGATATGAGGCCGAGAGCCTAGTGTTGATGCCAAGAGATTGATGGTTATTGCGCTTGGGCCATAAGGGGCCCCTCCATGAGTCTGTACACCCTCAGTAATCGCGGGTACCTATTGTGATGTAAGTGAGCCCGAAGGGCTGGTTCGGTTTTGAGATGTTGCCTAAGGAGCGAATTTGTTGATATGGTGCCCGATGGGCGAACCTTTATGTGTTCATTTTCCTTAATTGTCTGTCAATCACTTGATTAACTGTTGAAAAAGGCCTTTTCATGGAGTTTCATTGAGTTAAAGGAAGTTTACCTATCTTTCACTAATTTACTATTTTTAAATAGTTTTACTGCTTCATTATATAACGCTTTGTGCCTTACGTGATGTCTTGCTTTCAGTCGTTATTTATATTTGTTACTCACTGAGTTGGAGTACTCACTTTACTCCCTACACTCTATGTGCAGATTCAGGCGTATATGGTCCCGCTTCCGAGTGCTAATAATTTCTAGGTTCAGGCGAATCTGAGGAGTCTTTAGGTTGCTGTTGGCGTTCATACCCCAGAGCTCCTCCCTATCTCTTTTCCTTTATGTTCTTAGTTCTATACTAAATTCAGTAGTTGCTTTGGAGTATCCCGTTTTGTTAGATGCTCGTGACTTATGACACCGCAGTACCGGGCTCTGTTTGGGTTGTATTCCGCATATTATTCTATCTTTTGCTTAAACTTTGGTTTATCTATTCATGTTTAAACTGTCTCTTAATGCTTAGCTGTTAATAATTGAAAAATGGAAAGTGTCAGCTAGCCTTGTCTTCACGAGAGGCGTCATCACGACCGGGTCCGGATTTAGGGTCGTGACAAGTATATGATTAATTTCTCTACCATATTACAGTCAAGATGTTTCCCAAAGAAGATTGGAGATATATATTAGTTTTTCTAATATTTGGGGATAGAATAAACAGCTGAAAAATATGTTATATGAATCAAATTATCATTATACTGATTCTCACTTAGAAGATAATTCAAATCAAATGCTAGAAGCATTTACCGATCCATAATTAAATATTATATTTCAGCTGCAAATGCTCCTATTAAAATTAAAGTCCCTGAACGATAAAGTTTAGTGTACACATGAAGCGTGGTAGACTAATCGGTCCCAAAGATAATAATCCTTGAAAATTACTTTAGCAAATGATCGATATGATCATTATAAGGATGAAATAAGCTTTAGAAGATCCCACGACATAACGTTTCATGAAACTCCAAAAGTAGTTCACGTACCTGAAAATAAAGAAAGTGATCAAAACTCAACAAGTTATGTCGCTTAGTAATCAATACAAAATGATCTTTTACAATATATTTGATGCAATATAGTGCATAATATTGTAAAAAATTATGAGGATCATGCCTGTAGACACCTGAAGATGTCATGCCATTTAAATGTAAGGTAGAACCTATATGACTCCTTTGATTAAGCCTATACGAAAATCCCTGAAGGATTTAACATGAATCAAGCATATGTTTCAATGGCTCGAGAAATGTACTCGATCAAATTACAAAGATCTTCGTACGATTTAAAGCAATTCGGTGGGCGCATGTGGTATAATTGTCTCAGTGAATATTTGCTAAAAGAAGATTATATAAGTAATGTTATTTGTCCATGTATTTTTATAATAGAAATATCATAAGAATTTTTATACTTTTTTTTTTATCTTGATGACATAAACCTTGTTGAAACCCTAGAAGAACTCCAAAAGGCAATTAAATATCTTAAGAAAGAATTTGAGATGAATAATCTTGGAAAGACAAAACTTTATCTTGGCCTGCAAATTTTACATTTAGCGGACGGAATCTTTATCCATCAATATTCCTTTACAGAAAGGGAATTAAAATGCTTTTACAGGACAAAGTGCACCCATTAAGTACACCAATGGGTGTCGATCACTTGAAGTGAATAATGATCCGTTCCAACCTCCAGAAGAAGATGAGGAACTCCTTGGTCTTGAAATACTCTATCTCAGTGCAATTGATGCACTTATGTATCTTGGTAATGCTAAAAAAGGTGGTGCAGATCGTATTGGTTATGCAAATGCAGGTTATTTATCTTATCTTCATAAAGATCGATCTCAAACCTGCTATGTGTTTATATGTGGAGGTAAATGGTGCTCAACAAAGCAATCTATTGTTGATACTTCTTCAAATCATGCTGAGATAATAGCTATTCATGAAGAAAGTAGAAAATGCGTATGGTTGAGGACAATGATTCATTTATTCAGGAAAAGTGTGGTTTGGAATGTGATAAAAGATCCACAATTTAATACAAAGACAATGCTACATGCATAGCTCAATTGAAGGGAGGATTTATAAAAGGAGATATAATGAAGCACATTTCACCAAAATTATTCTACACACATGATCAGAAAATGGTGACATCAATGTGCAACAAATCCGTTCCAGTGACAATACAACAGATTTGTTCACTAAATCTTTGCCAACTTCAACTTTTTAGAAAATAGTATACAAGATTGGGATGCGAAAACTAAAATATTTGAAATAAGGTTCATTAGAAGGAGTGAAATATGCGATGTACTCTTTTCCCCTTACTAAGGTTTTTTTTCATAGGGTTTTCTTGTAAGGTTTTTAATGAGCCAGCTAGAAATGTGTATTACTAAATATGTGTACTCTTTTTCCTTCACTAATTTTTTTTCCCATGGGGTTTTTCATAGTAAGGTTTTAAAAAGGCACATTATCTTTTAATGAACATCCAAGAGGCAGTGCTATAAATATATATATTATGGTTATTCATTTAGTACTCCGTTATAAATAAGCTTTCAGAAGAAGTTTATCCATATGGGACTTTGCTGAAAATATATTTATCATTTGGTACTATATTGGAAATAAGCCTCCTGAAAAAGCTTATCATTTTTTTTACTCTGTTAAGGATAAATATTATCCCTGGTAAAAGATTGTCTACATCTGGTATAGTAGCAGCTTACAAGCAACTTGCAGTAGCAGCTTCCAAGCAACTCACAAGCAACTTATACAACAGCTTGCAGTATCAGCTTACAAGTAACTTACACGGCAACTTGCAGTAGTAGCTTACACAGCTTACACATCAACTTCCTTTCTTCTCTAAATAGGAGAGATTTCTGTTCATTATGTACATGCGTTTGAAGTAAAATAATACATCAATCTTTCTCTCACATTCTTGTCCTCGGTTTCTTTATTTAAAAGTCTTTAATTTATAACATAAGTTTGAATATTGCCCTCAATGAAAAGTATTTGCAGCCACAATAATGTTATGGTTGCATTTAAGACCACAAGTTTTGAAAGTTTTCTTATTCATTTTAAAGTCTGTGACAAGTCAATTACAACAACAACAACAACCCAGTATAATCCCACTTAGTGGGGTCTGGGGAGGGAAATGTGTACGCAGACCTTAGCCCTATCCTTCGGTTGAGAAGCTGTTTCCAAATAAACCCCCGGCATCCTTCCCTCCAAGAACTTCCCGCCCTGCTCTTGGGGAGACTCGAACTCACAACCTCTCGGTTGGAAGTGGGGGTTGCTTACCATCCGAGCAACCCCTCTTGTCTCTGTGACAAGTTAATTAAATTTATATAAATTTAAACGGAGGGTGTAGTATTATTTAAAGTTGCCTATTTTTTAAATCTATTAAAACCATTGTCATGTTTAATTTGCAGTACTTTTACCGCACTTAATTCAGAGCTTTTGTTACCACACAGCTATTTATATTCCAAACTTTAATAGGAGTACATAAAACCTTGGAATGGAAGTGCCAGAAGTCGTCACAGATCTTCCGGCAGCAAAGAACTCATCCTTGTTTAAATCCAAGAAATTTCTAGTCTAAAAACTGGAACTTAGGACAAGTAAGACTTGCATAGTACTATCAAGAAATTGTAAAGCGCTCCTCACGAAATACAAATCGGCCAAATCATTGCCTATTAGGCTTCTTTTTAATTTTTAAACTGTTTAAAGGAAGAATGGTGTTAAAATCCACAAGCCCAAGAAAGTTTGCAGAGCAATGAGTCTTGGCTCTTGAATTTGAATGGTAATCAAACGAGGTACAGGACATAGTAGTAAATGTTTTTTGTATTATTTTTCAGTGCTAAAGGTTGAAGATAAAGGGTGTGTTTGGTATGTGTATTGGGAAAAATTAAATTAATTATGGAATGACATGTCATGATACGTGGGCTTGTAAAAAAATCACAGTTGACAAAGAGTAGTTGAAGAGGCACGAGCTTTAGCAGGCACGGGCAGAAGTACAGGAAAGCTGAAAGGGATAGATGCTCGAACCTCTTGATATTCGGAAGAGGCATAAAAAAGAATGAACTTGAAAAGCAAAGGGGATATAGATACATATAATTAGTAATTAATAGACATTAATTACGATAAATATTACAGAATCTGTATTGACTCAATTACGATTGCTAATTATAACGTTACATGAAAATGCCATTAAATGTCAATAATGGCTCCATTATGAAAGGAAAAAAACGTACCCTTGAGAAATAACTATAAAAGGTAAAGAATGGACATTTGTAAGGACACGTAATACTATTGGAATATACTAATTTACTTTGCTATTGTTTACATTAAATATTCTTAGTTTTATTTGATTATCAGTAACCCGAGTTCTTCTAAAAATAAGCTTTGACCGAAATCCCAATTTTCGGTTAAACAAATTGGTTTCGTTACTGGGAATTTGATAATCTACTCCTTCCTAAATTAACCTTTTGACAAATCAATCATGTCAAATATCAATGACAACAATCAAAGAGATTGTCAACTCCCGGAGAATCAGCAAGATGATCGAATCCCGATCCATTCCTTACGAAATTTTCCTCGACAATCTTGAGAAGGAACTCTTGATGGATGTCATGAATCAAATGCAAATGATCAATTGAAAAATGATGATGCAATCAATGAAGTTTTGTAAAATTTAATCGCTCAACAGGTCAGCAAAGCTCTTGAGGATTTTGCTAACTAGTTGCTGGTTGCACCACCAACACCAACTCCAAATAATAATATTTTGGAAAACCCTCATTCTAGACTTGTTAATTCAGGTAGTGGTGGACCTTCTAGCGAGTCTCGTGATGGAGAACCGGCTAACATAGTCAATTCTGATTTACAACATTTAGTATTAACCTATAGAAAAAGCTCAAGGAGCAAAGCGACCGCATAGAACAATTACCTAGTGTACCGCTTGTAACCAAAGGAATAGATATGGACAAATATTCACAACAACCTTGTAAGCCAAGTGCTGCTCCTCTATTAATTCCGAAGAAATTCAAGATGCCCAACATTTTAAAATACGATAGAACCTCTAATCCACAAGACCATGTGAATGCATTCACAACTAGAGTAAAGGACAACGATTTGACCAAACAAGAAATTAAATTAGTATTGGCCAAAAAATTCTGTGAAACACTCACTAAGGGAGAATTAACGTAGTGTTCTTTTTTACCCAAAAATTCTATAAATTCTTATGCTGAGCTTGCAGATTCATTTATCAAAGCACATTCGGGAGCCCAAAATGTCCAAAAAAAAAAAGAATGGAGGAAATTTTCAAAATAAAGCAAGGACATTCGGAGCTGCTCAGAGAATTTGTAGATACATTCTAGTGTGTAAGGATAACGTTGCCACACGTACCTGATAACTAGGCAGCTATGTCTTTTACCAGTAATCTAAATAAGAAGAGTTCAAAGGCCACGAAACGACTTAAGGAAAGTCTACGTGAATTTCTAGAAACATCTTGGAATGATGTTTACAACAGATACAACACGAAGCTGCGGATAGAAAAAAATACCATTACTCAGTCAAAAAAATTGGAGAGGGTAAGTTCAAGGCGTGCTGATACTAAAAAATGGTCCGGTAAAAATAGGTATGAGCCTTACATGGGACCCGAAAGAAGAGACTCGTGTTCAAAACAAGATAACCCAAGATACGATCATAGATCCAGAGACAAGGAATCAGGCTTATCATCATCAAGATTCGGGAAAGTACGAAATGCACGAGAGATACGTGGTGATGATGGAAGCTCTAATGTGAAGATTGATGGCTACCATTTTAATGTAAGAACGTCCGAATAGGTAGTTGTTTTGAGGAGCATGGGCGACAAGGTACGCAAGCAAAAAAAATAGATCAAACCCAAATAGACGAAATCCTAATCATTGGTGCGAGTTTCACTATGATCACGGTCATAAAACAGTGGATTGTAGATTGCTGCAAGGTGAAGTTGAACATTTATTGAAACAAGGTTATCTAACTGAATTATTTAGTGAAAAAGGAAAGTAGGCATATATAAAAAAAATAGACAGGAGCCCCCAGAGCCCCCTTCGTAAAAAAAGGACCGTAAATGTCATCAATGGGGGAGAAGAGATCAATGGCGTAACAGCAGCCAACAAAGTTTCAAAAATTATAGTCACATAAGGGAAGCGAGTTTGACTTGTTTTGAAGAAGAAAGTATTACATTTGATGATGCAGCTGCAGATGGTGTACTAACCCCACATAATGACATACTAGTAATATCTTTACTTGTACATGACATTAATGTGAAACGAGTTTTGATAGATCCATGCAGTTTCGTGAATATCATTCTATTTAGAGTAGTAAACAAAATGCAAGCTGAAGATAAGCTGACACCAAAGGCGCACACCTTATCTGGTTTTGAAAACTCGAGCATTGTAATAAAAAAGGAGATAATACTCACCACATTCGCAGAAGGAGTTATCAAAGACACAAAATTTCAAGTGGTAGAGACGGACGTGGCTTACAATATGATTCTCAATAGACCATGGATACACGAAATGGATATTGTGCCATCTATCCTATACCAAGTTATTAAATTCCCTTTACAATGGGAAATACAAAAAATCCGTGGTGACCAGTAAGCATCCATGAGCATCAAGTCTGTAGCAGATTCAAACACAAAAATCAAAGAAAAATAGCAATTACTGAACACAGTTAAGGATGATGCAACACAAACCCAAACTGAATAAGGGAAAAAATATGCAGATTCAAGGCTTGATACCATCCAAGAGCTAGAGTGAAACGAAAATATCAAAACAATGATTGAGGAATTAGAAGCTGTAGTGTTATTCGCATCCTGGCCCGAAAGGAAAGTCTACCTTGGGTCCAACCTCTTCCAGGAAATAAAAGGTAAGTTGACTGAATTTTTGAAAACTAACGTGGACTGTTTTGCCTGGTCCAATTCTGATATGATAGGGATACCTACGTAAGTAATGATCCACAAGTTAAATGAAGATCCATCATATCAATCTATCACGCAAAAGAAAAGAAAGCAACGATCTTCTAAAAATCAGGCGATTCAACATGAGGTACAAAATTTAAAAATTGGGTACATCCACGAGGTAAAATAACCAAACTGGTTAGCCAATACAGTAGGTACCTAAAAAGAATGGTAAGTTGTGAGTTTGCGTAGATTATACTAATTAAAATAAAACTTGTCCTAAAGATTCTTTTCCATTACCGCATATAGATCAACTAATTGATGCCACTACAGGACACAGATTGTTAAGTTTTTAGATGTATATTCAGGATATAATCAAATCAAAATGGATCCCATAGATGAGGAAAAAACTTCATTTATAACAGACAGGGGGACTTACTGTTATAAAGTGATGCCATTTGGTCTCCAGAACGTTGGAGCCAAATATTAAAGGTTGGTGACTAAAGTTTTTTAAGAAAATTTATGGAAAATCATGGAAGTCTACATAGATGATATACTGGTCAAGTCACAACAAGCAGGGGATCACTTCCAAGACTTGTCTGAAACATTTCAGATTCTACGCAAATTTAACATGAAGTTAAACCTCGAGTAATGTGCATTTGGAGTATCATCAAGTAAGTTCTTGGGATTTCTTGTTTCAAACTGTGGCATTGAAGTAAATCCCTCACAGATTAAAGCTATTAAGGAAATTCCTGATACACTTCTAAGTAAAAAAGAAGTACAAAGACTGACGGGAAGAATAACAACCTTGGGAAGATTTATTTCCAAATGTTTAGAAAAATGTTTCAGGTTCTTTTCAGCTTTGAAAAAGCAGGATCAATTCGAATGATCTGAGGAATGTCAGCAAGTGCTTAAAATTTTGAAAATATACTTGTCAAATCCACCGTTGCTCGTGAAGCCAAAAGATGGGGAGAAACTACTCATCTACCTTGTTGTTTTAAAAGTAGCGGTAAGTGATATTTTAGTTCGTGAAGACCAAGGTAAACAGTCTCCAATCTATTATGTTAGTTAGCCATATTTAGATGCTGAGACTCGATATCCTCATCTAGAAAAACTTGCACTTGCATTAATCATGGTATCTAGGAAATTAAGACCTTATTTTCAATGCCATCCCATATCTATAGTAACTTCTTACCCCCTATGTAATATACTACATAAACAAATGTTATCAGGTAGATTAGCCAAGTGGACCATAGAACTAAGAAAATATGACATTACGTATCAACCTAGAACTGCAATACAGTCACAGATGTTAGCATATTTTGTGGCAAATTTTAGCCAAGGGATGCAACTAGAAGCAGAAAAAGAACTACAGGTATTCAATGGGTCTAATCCAAGAACTTGTACATTATTTACTAATGGTTCTTCGAATGTAAAGGGGCCAGGTATAGGTATTATTTTGGTACCACCTACGGGAGAAACCGTACGACAAGCTATAAAATGTCACCTTATTACTAACAATGAGGCAAAATATGAAGCTATGATTGCAGGTTTAGAACTGTCACGCGAACTTGGCATATAACAGGTCATAATCAAAAGCGGTTCACAACTCGTAGTTAACCAAATGCTCAGGGACTTACATAGCCAAAGAGACAAGAATGCAGCAATACCTGGAAAAGGCACATGATGTGATTCGGCAATTCTAAACCTAGAAGGTCATGTAGATACCAAGAGAAGAGAATGTCAAGGAATACGCCCTAGCTAGTCTTGCATCTGCTGCAAAAGTAACAAATAATGAAAATATAATGACCCGACCGGTCGTTTTGAGCTCCAGCACATCGTTCAGCGGTTTAAGTCATAATTAGCTTCATTTTTAGGTGTTATGACTCGTAGGAATGGTCGGAGTTGAATTTTGAAAAAATTGGAGTCAAATTGGAAAGAAAATTCTTATTTCAGAAGCCTTAAGTTGGAAGAATCGACTAAAATTGGAGTTTGGATTAAACGACCTCAGAATCAGGATTTGAGGTTCTAGCATATGTCAGGATCGAGTTGTGGATCACACGGGAGCGTTTCAGCGTATATTATGGAAGTTATCATTTTGGAAGGAATTTTATAAGTCTGTGTTGAAGTGCATTTCAGTAATATTGATGTCTGTTTGGGATTCTAAATTTGGGAATAGCTCCGTATAGTGATTATGGAGATGTAAGTGAACTCGGAAGTGAATTCGGAGGTCCGTAGGTCAATTTGAAGTCATTTGGCTAAAGATAGAAACTTGAAGGGTTTTGAGAAGTTTGACTGAGAGTTGAATTTTTGATATCGGGGTTGTATTCCAGTTCTGAAAGTTGGATCAAGTCCGTAATATTGAATGACTTATGTGCAAAATTTTATGTCAATTCGACGTGATTTGACGAGTTTTGACATTGAATTTGAAATTTCAAAGTTCATAAAGTTTGGATTGGAGTACCATTCATGATTTTTATGTTGTTTGATGTGATTTGAGACCTCGAGTGAGTTTGTATCATGTTTTTAGGACATAATGGTATAGTTGGTTAAGGTCACTAGAGCCTCGGGTGGATTTCGGAAGGTTAGCGGAATGAATTTCGGACGAAAGAGTTGCTGAAATTTTCTGCAGAAAGCTGTTTTGACAGCAACTAGTGCAATCGTAGAGCTAAATTTGGAAGCTTATATCTCGAAATCTATAAGGAATCTGAAAATTTGCAAGAAATAAAAGTTTTTGCCCTTACATTCTAGTTTCCAGAAAGTTAAACTATTCATGATTTGGATATTTTATAAAAAACGTATGATCGATTTAAGATGGCTAGTGGAGCAGTTTCGACAAAAATTTCTGATGCATGAAGGCGACTTTAGAAGCTCATGTCTCGGAATATATGAAGCGTTATACGGTGTACAACCTATCAAATGAAATATCTTTGAGTCTAGTTTCGAAATCTTCAAACCGTTTGTCATCTGGATATTTCCACAAGGAGTTATGGCCATTTTAACAGAAGGTGTACAACAGGAAAAAATTATAATAGAATGTACAACCTGCACAGTGCAAGATACAACTCGATGAAGCCTGGGCAGATTGTTTTAAACACGAGTTTTGGCCCATTTCTTTCATTTCTTTCATTTGTCTTGGATGATTTTGGAGAGCTCGAGGTATTTTCACCAAGCAACACTAGGCAAGTGATTTTTTCCTATTTTTGAGTTAAATATGTGATCTAACATGGATTTAGACATGGAAAATTAGTATAAATTTCGAATTTTTTGGGTCCTAGAGTTTGTAATTTTTGACTACCACCTTGAATTTGAGCATAAAAATCAGAGCAAATTGTATATTTGAGTTAGTAAAGCTGTGGGTAGAATTTATCTTCGAAAAATTTTAGAATCCGAGCACGTGGGCCCGAGGGCATTTTGGTCAACTTTTTGAGCGGAGTTGGGAACTTATATAATTTGAATTTTTACAAGTATTAGAGTGAATTTTTATTGGTTTGCCCATTATTTGAATAGTTTTGGGGCGTTGTGCATGAATTGGAGTCCTTGGAAGGGCTTGGAAGCCAGTTATGAAAATTTCGGAGCGAGGTCAATCTCCTTCTAACCTTGTAAGAGGAAATAGTCCCCATTGGTAAAATAATTAGTTATATGCTCATATTTGTGGGGCTAAGTACGCACGTGGTGACGAGAGTCTGTGCATAGCTACTAATATGTGTAAGTCTAGGTAGTCTAGGACCCAAAAGTATGCTACACTTGGAATATGTGTAATCTTGTTGGCAGTTGAATTGCATAAATCATATGGAATCGGTAGCTGAATTTTTAAAAGGATTAAACTTATTTTCTAAAATCGATAAAAGAGAATTGACTTTTATTTGGATAAATGTTCCCGGATAAAGTCTTAATTGGCTGTTTGAGCATGTATTTCTATGTGTGCCTGTGTCACATATATGATTCGCGAGCAGGGTGATTGTTTATTTAAATTTGACTGTGGTATGTATGATTCACGAGCGAGGTAATATATGCATCTATGGTTCGCGCCGTTTGACCCTCGGTAATATACATTTTACATTTATGTTGGATCGTGTCGTACGATCTCGGCATGATTTGCGTATTCTTGTATTACTCTCCTTGAGAGTTATTGATATTGATATTTTCTCTCCCCGAGTTGAGATAATTATTAATTAATGGATTATGAATCTAGAGACTTTTAATAAAAGGAACTATTACCTATTTCGTGACTTATTTGAATTTACTACTGTTCTAAATAAATCTGTGATTCATCGCATTAATAATATTACTATTGAACTACTAGCAAGTGTCAAAGTCGACCTTTCGTCTTTACTTCTTTGAGATTAGACGGGATACTCGTTGGGTACATGACATTTTCTTACTCATACTACAATTGCTATGTATTTTTGTTGCACATGTTCATATGTGTCTAGTGGCTTAGTGGCATAGCAGCATAGTTGATATGGAGGGTTAGGTGAGCTTTAATTATCGAGACGACTCGCAGCTAGCAGAGTCTCCTTTAGAGTATTGTACTATATTTTCATTTTTATCTATTTGTATTCCGGACAGTTACTGTATTTTACGTTATTCCTTAGTAAATGCTCATGAACTTCTAACACCGGGTTCTGGGATGATTGTGATGACTCGGCTGGTCATCTTAAGAATTTACTCTCTGATTCCCTATTAACTAATTTTCCCAAATTATTTCTGCTAAATTGAATTGCCGAGATGTTCAATTTTGTGTTTCAAAGAGTTTTAGGGTACTTAGACCTTAAATGAGAGCTTAAGTGTTGGAAAGCTACATGTATTTGAAACAGTGTGAAGACAACCTTGGAATGGAAGTTTGATGCTTCTGTTAGCTCCGTTAGGTGATTTCAGGGTTGGGAGCGTGTTTAGAATGTGTTTTGGAGGTCCGTAGCTAATTTAGGCTTTAAATGCCGAAGTTTGAATTTTTGAAGTTTTCGGTCCGATATTGAAATTTTGATCTGAGGGTTGGAAGGGAATTTTGAAAGTTGCAGTAGCTCCGTCATGTCTTTTGGGATGTATGCGTAAAATTTCAGGTTATTCGGACGTGGTTTGGTAAGGTTTTTGATCGAAAGCATGTTTTGAGAGAATTTGAAGTTCTTAGGCTTAAATCATTGATTAATTTGAGTTTCCGACATTATTTTAGGTGGCTTAAGGATTGGTACAAGTTTGAGTGATGTTATGGGATATGTCTGTAGGTTTGGTTGAGGACTCGGGGGCCTCGAGTGTGTTTCGGATGCTCAACGGAGCATTTTGTAGTTGTGAAAAATTGCAGAAAATTCTTCAACAGTTGCAGAATAATTTTGTTCTTCGCGTTCGCGTCTCATCTCTCGCATTCACGAAGTTCTGATCTTTCCCCCCTTCGCGTTCGCATGAAGCCTTCCGCGTTCGTGAAGCTTCATCGTTTTTCCTCCTTCGCATTCGCAACTAATTCATCGCGTTCGTGTAGTTCTATGTGGCTCTGAGGTTGATCCTATTTTATTCATCGCGTTCGCACTACCAGTATCGCATTCGCGTAGCCTTCTCAGCCCAAGCCTTCGCGTTCGCATTCGCGTTCGTGAAGGGCAATACGACAGCCTTCAATATTTCCTTCTTCGCGAATGCGTGACTTCCCTGCGTTCACCATTCATTAGATAACTGGGCAGATATAAACATTTCAAAACGAGGATTTAGCCATTTTGACCAAAACTCAAGCTAGATAGCTAGGATTTGAGGGAGATTTCAAGGGTTTTTATGAGGCATTGATTGGGTAATGATTATAAACACCTTTTTTCTCATAACCCAATAGTCCAATCACGAATTCTCCTTTTAATTTTGGATTTTAGGTGAAACATTGATAACACTTCATAGACTGAATTTTTGAGTTTTGAGTGGGTGTTTGAACTCCGATTTGAGAGATTTATATATGGGTGGACTCGTGAGAGTACGAGAGTTCTAAAAATGTTAATTTCATCTGATTCCAAGATATTTTCCTAAAGGGTATTTCGGTCATTTTATCTAATTTTGCGTCTTAGCTTTGAATCAGATAGTAGAATTAGTTGTTTGAGATGTTATTTACGTTGTGTAATTGAATAGAATAGATTTGGGCCATTTGCAGTCAAGTACTCGTGGCAAAAGTGGGATTTTGAGTTGATTTTGGAGTCGGTTCGAGATAAGTGGCTTGTCTAACCTTGTGTGTGGGACCTTTCCCTTAGGATATGATATTTGGTAATTGAATGCCTTGTACGACGAGTGCATACTTGAGCTAATTGTTGAAAATCCAGTTCTACTTAAATATTTAGTCTGAGTTTCTTTCTTACCTGCTTATTCTATTTGCAGTTATAGCCTGTGTTAGTTTAGAAAAGCATGCTTAGTTGTGTCACACCTCTTTTTTACGGCGCTTACACCCCGCGAAGGGTATAAATAAAAAGAGTTTTTCCAATTAAAGGA
>MU686017.1:56585-73899 GCA_026770625.1 Nicotiana glauca | reverse complement strand
GCTTTGGAGGTGATGAAATATTGAAATTTAAAGATCCGGTTGTCAAATCATTTTATGGTCTTTAAGTTTGGAAATTCTGTTTAATCTTTCATTCATATGAACATCCAAATCTATTATTATTATTTAATTATTTAGTTTTCTTTCTTGGTGTAATTTATTGGGAATAAACTGATTCAATTGTGGTTTGTCTGTGCCGATAATCGTTGTTTGCCTTGAAACCCAACAAATGCTACCTTCCAAATATTAAAAGTGTCCGCCTAAATAGTATAAAAGGAATGTGACTAATCTGTTATGCTTTATAAACTTGAATTCAAAAAGTGAATAATTCAATTCCCTTATTATGGAGCTAAGTCAACTGGTAGATTCATTATTATTAAATATTTGCCCATTCCGTAGGTGAGTTGAGAATTACCTCAAATTTTAGGAAGATAATTAATTCAAGAACATCGTAGTCTGCTTTAGTTAGGTAAAAAATCCTTCTAAAATAATTCGAGGCATGCCATTTAGCAAATATCCATGGCCCTCGCAAAGTTAAAAATGCGTAGTTGCTTTAGGCGCGTAGATTTAATAATTAACTTCCTTAAACTTGGGTGCGCATTTATGTGACCCAAATCTAAATCCTAACAAGGTTGTATAAAATGTGTTGCTGATTGCGGGTGCATTTATGTAACGCGGTTCAAAACATGTTTTATGTAACGTTGAATCTTTCTTAAAATTAAATAAAAGTGGTTATAAAGTTCAAATTGCACCGTAGGATAAAACATGTATTAAAATCATATATTTAGCCATTTATAATAGTTTAAGTGACCGTGCTAGAATCACGGGACCCGGGGTGCCTAAAACTTTTCCTCGAGTCAACAGAATTCCTTAGTCAGAATTTCTGGTTCGCAAACTTCACTTGGAAAGTCAAATATTTTCCTCGAATTGGGATTCACGATAAACAGGTAGCTTGGGACACCAAAAACCAAAACCTATCCCAAGTGGCAACTCTGATGAATAAATAATCTCATTTCGAATAATGACACTTAAATTGAAAAAACTCCCTTTATTATACCCTCTTCCGGGGGTGTAGTAAAAAAAGAGGTGTGACAGCTCTGGCGACTCTGCTGGGGAAACGAACCCGAAACTCCGGTTCAGGGTTTAAGAATTTGGGCTTAGAATAACCGTTATATTTGGCTTTATCTGAGTTTCCTACATGGTTCATGCTAAATGTGCTAAATTCTTTACCGCTTTGATATTATCTGGAATGTATATAAACTGTGACAAAACCTTTCTCTTCTCATCTCCGGGGATGTGCTTACTGGTTGAGACTCCCTATTCTATTAGTATCGTCCCTTGAAATAAGAAAGAGGCTCGGACAAGTTACAAAGCCGGATGACCTTTTGGTTCCCGGTACGTAGCCCCCTCCTCGACTCGAGTTGTCCGCTTGGGTACACAGTCTATAACATATACCCAGGCTTTGAACCTAGAATAACTTGACTTCATGCCGGATCCCTAGTAGGAACCGCTTATTTGCATCATGTGCATTTGACGTAGGGAACTCAACACAGGGGTTGGGTCCGTCTAGGATAAGCAACCTAAAATGAAAAAGACCATCCTGATGCATCCTAATTGTTTTTTATGCATTTATTTGATTCGTACTTGCATGCTGACCAGTTTGTGAATCTTGGAAAATTGAGAAAAAAGAGGAAAATAGAGAAATAGCAGTGAAGGGAGTAATTACCTATTTTAGAACAAAAAACCAATATCCAAATAGGGCTAAAACTCTGCCAAATTTTCGAGAAAAATAGAAAAGAAAAAAGAAAAGAAAAAATTGTTTGTGTTTTTGAAAAAAATAGTGTGTATTTTGAAAAAAAAAAGAAATGAAAAAAAGAGTCATGTTTTCAAAATAGTTTGTTTTATTTTCTCGAACTATGCAGTTTGATTCTCACCGGATGTGGGATACGCAGGCAACCCCCATCGGGTCCAACTTCCCTTTTGCAAAAAATAGCCCAAAAAATGTCAAAATTTTAATTTGTGTCATAAATGAGTCATGTGATGCCATTTTTTTGCTTAAATAAGCCGAATGTCCCCAAAAGGGCGCTAGAAGGCTGTTTTTGCAAGAACAACCACCTTGGATCATTTCTAACGGTTAATGGGCACAACCTTAAAATCTTCTTCCCGAAGTGCTGAAAGGCCGTATTCGCAAAACTGGCTTTGTTTTAAAATGAAATTTTGAAAAAATCATTTTTCTTTTTAGGTCAAAATAAGTGATTAAATCACCTTAATAAATGTGCAGGATGAGCACGATTCAAAATGAACCTTTCTCAATGATGAATAAAATCCCTTTGGAGTTGCGTCTATGGTGGAACGATCTGGAGAAAGAAGGGCAAGATGAGGTCAAGAAATATTTGAAGGGTCTTACTGGTCTGCTAGAGATTAGGCCTCGGGGAGATATTATAACAGCATTGGTCACCTGCTAGGACCCGGCACACAACGTCTTCCATTTCTCAGATTTTGAACTCACCCCGACCTTGGAGGAAATAGCCGGGTACATTGGAAATGATGAAGTGCCTTTAAGACATAAATACCTGGTTGCCCCAAGAACTGTAGCTGTGCATCGATTCTTGGATTCACTGAAAATAAGCAGGACAGTCCATAACCCGGATTTTGCAAAATGCTTTTGTACTCTGCACTTCATATATCATAGATATGGCCACGTGGGAGGGTTCAACAACCCGGACAACAAGCTATGCAGCAAAAGTAACCGCCAAAAGTGGGACGAACATAGATGTGTTGCTTTTATGATAACCTTTTTGGGGATTTTGGTGTTTCCGAGGAAAGACGAAAATATTGATATAAAAATAGTTGGGGTCGTCAGTACTCTGCTCACTCAAGACAAAAACACCCTCGCGCCCATGATAGTAGCTGATATCTTCCGAGCTCTCACAGCTTGTAGAGCCGGAGGAGACTTTTTTGAAGGGTGTAACTTGTTGTTGCAGATATGGATGACTGAATACTTATGTCACCGTTCCCAGTTCCTGAGTTATGGTTCATCTGAGAAAACCTGCATAGGGGAGTTTTACACAAGAGATGACGGGGTCAGTTTACCTGAAGGAGTCATGGCATGGACAACATACTTTCGGACCCTCACTGCCAGTCAAATACAGTGGATGCTTGGATGGTTACCTGTCGGTGAAATCATATATATGCCAGTGTCTAGGCCTCATTTTCTCTTGATAGGACTTAACAGCATTCAACCTTATGCTCCATATCGGGTTTTGAGACAACTCGGGAGATGCCAAATAGTGCCAAAAGATGAGGATCTGAGCACCCAAGTAATTGAGATTAGTCCTGACGGCCAGTTTCCTGAAGCTAAACTCCGCCAGATCTGGAGTGAATGTAAATACTTGGCAGAGAACACTTGCGTACGGGATCGAGCTAAGGGAGAAGTTTCGCCTGGATATCATGCTTGGTACAGAAGGGAAGTGTCATTTGGGAGGTCGGCTAAAAGACCTCACCTCCAGAATTTTGCTGAGTCATCACAAGAACAATGGGCCTGGTTAGCTAAGGAAAATGAATATTGGGCCAAGATAGGAAAATTAGAAAAGCAGGTCCAAGACCTTCAGTTTGAAAACAGTGTGCAAGCCTCAACCGACGAAGGGGATAAGAAGAAGTTAGCCCAAGAAAATGAAACTCTTATGGCTCAAATCTGACATATGAGAATAGATGTTGACAACCAATAGAGAAGTCGGTCTGATGAAAGGTTGATAAATGGGTTGAAAAAGAAAATCATTGAGTTTCAGGAGGATTTGGAGAAGTCTGAAGGTACCATAGAAAGACTCCGGGAACAGTGGGAAAAAAAAAATAGAAGAGCACACACAGTTCATACAGCAGATGAAGAGAGATTATGAAAAGACCATTGCCAATTTGAGAAGGAAAATGACTACCCTTGAGGACGAGGCAGCTAAACAAGCCAAAGCTTTTGAGGTTGAAAGTGAACACTGTTATGACTTAATGTCCATAATGGAACAAGAAATACAACAGTTACAGAGCCAACATCTTCATGACTCCCAGGTGTTGAAAGCTAGGAATAATCAGATAGAGCGCCTGCTCCTAGAAAAAGGCCGAACCAGAGACAGGATTCTGACCATTGCTCATGCCATCGTTAGGAAATGTCGAGTGTGCGAAAACATGACTCGCACCACCTTCTTTTTGGCGGTAATGATATTTGTCAAGCAGATAATGAATGAATTAGAGCAACTACAAAGGGGTCTTGCACCTAAGCCCGCGGTGAGGCCGAATGATGCGCCGCGGGCCCCAATATTTGAAGCTTTAATGTATTCATAGTTAGAGTCTGTATTTCCTTTTCAAATTAGAGTCTGTCAGTGGTTTCCGAGTCTGTACTTTGTTTCGAGTCTGTTGTTTTCCTTTCCAAGAAAATGTCTAGTTTTGTAATAGAATGTTTTACTAATGAAAATTGAAAATTCCCAAAAATGTTTCTTCATTTTTTCGCACTTATTTTCACGAACTACGCTTGGTCTGATTCATGCAGGGTCATGATACGTAGGCAATCTTCATCGGATTCGATCGTAACCCTAAATAAGAGAAAAGGGCAAAAATAAAAGAAAGCAGGGAAAAGAAAGTGAAAATCAAAAGAAGAAGATGGGAAAGTATAAGAAAAGCCGGAATGACGCATGCAACCGTTTCAAAACATATAGAAACCCATTTAACTGTATAGGTGCATCACACCCCAACGTGAGATTACTTATCTATTATTTGTCTCAAACTAATCGTTTGTTGCTGCCATATTCAAAAGGTTCTATAGAAAAGTGGTTGGTTTTGTGGTAATCTGACCTCATATCCATACTTCACGAGGTCAAAAGGAAGTGTTCATCCATACTTCACGAGGTCAGAAGAAAGTGTTCATCCATACTTCACGAGGTCAAAAGGAAGCGTTGAAATGTCTTCGGAAATTCCTCTGCCAACGATTCCTATTTCGGAGGATAGTTCGATCTCAGCCAATCCCAACTTCTGAGTCAGCAACTGCTGAAGAAAACAGAATTCTACGTCTCCGCATGATGGAAATGTGGGACACTTAGGGCAATGGAAAAGAACCACCAAGTGCGATCCCTGGATTCCCTGAGCTTTTTCCTAGGGCAAGTGGGACTTCCAACATCCCCATAAGTTATCAAAATACCCCGCTAGGATATTCTACCCTTTCAGCCCACTTCACTGGAACACCTTCTGAGTCTTACCCCCAGGTGCCAGCTTCAGGTGCGGCTTCAAACATATTCACCGCACCACCTTGTTCAGCTACGGCACAACCTACTTTACCCAGGACTAACTTCGATTCATCTTCCTTCACATTTCAAGCACCATCTTTCCCACTGGAACCTACCCAGTTTACTACCAATGCTTACCCTCAGCCGCCTCGATACAAGTTTACCACAGGGCAAGAAAAATCCTCAAAAACACCTGAACAAGAGGAAATTACTAGAAAGATGAGAAGCATGGAACAAAGTCTGGAAAATATACAGGGACAGAGTGGACAAAAGAGCGTATCTTACGCTAACCTATGCATGTTCCCGCACGTGCATCTACCCTTGGTTTTCAAAACCCCAAAGTTTGAAAAATATGATGGGCATGGGGATCCCATTGCCCACCTCAAAAGATACTGCAACCAGTTACGGGGAGCAAGCGGAAAAGAATAGTTTCTTATGGCATACTTTAGAGAGAGTTTGGTCGGCATTGCTTCTGAATGGTATATGGATCAGGATATATCTCGTTGGCATATCTAGGACGACCTGGCTCGAGACTTTGTCAGGTAGTTTCAATATAACATTGATATTTCCCCTGACAGGAATTCATTGTCAAATCTAAAAAAGAAGTCCTCGGAGAGCTTCCGAGATTATGCTGTCAAATGGCGCGAACAAGCGGCCAGAGTCAAGCCTCCAATGGACGAAACAGAGATGGCCAGTGTCTTTATTCAAGCCTAAGATGCTGATTATTATCAAAACTAATGTCTGCAATAGGAAAGCCATTTGCAGAGGCCATCAAAATTGGTGAAATGGTAGAGAACGATTTGAAGACGGGCATGATTTTGAGTCAGTCGGCCATCAAAGCAACCTCCCAAGCCATCCAAGGCGGGTCTGGAGGAATGGCCAAAGGTAAAAAGAAAGAGGAAATGATTATGGCAGCATCGGGGAAAGAAGATACCGGGCTCCTAGACCTGTGTTCTCCGAAAGAACCCCTCAACACTACTATCCTTATTCTGATATGGCATATGCTCCCCCACCTTATGCGGTCATGAATGCTCAACCTTATGCCCGACTGCAACCACAGGCCAACAGAAATCAACTTCCATTCCAAAGAAATCAGCCTCCTCACCAGAACTACTATAATCCCCGTCTTCCGCAGAATAATTTTCCTCCTCGGGAGCCACCCAGGAGACAAACCTTCACACCCATCGGTGAATCCTACTCTGATCTATTCCCAAAGCTCGTCCAAATGGGTCTACTGTAGCCGGTTCCTCAAACAAGGCAAAATCCATCGTCGCCTGCTTATAAAGCCGGTGTTAGGTGTGCTTATCATTCAGGGGCAGAAGGGCAAGATACCAATGATTGTTGGACATTGAAAAGAGCAGTGGAGAAATTAATAGAACAGGGAAAGGTAGTGCTGAGGGATGAGGAGGTCCCAAATGTGACTAACAATCTGTTGCCCGCTCACAATAACGGGCCGATAATCGGGATAATTTGTGAAGACAGGGAGTTTGATCCAGCTTTGAAAGCTATAATTGCTATCGCCAATACAGAAAGGAAGCCTAAGGCAGCCCTGAAGTAAGAGACAGGGGAAAAGACGAATAAAATCGTCAAGACTGAACCTGAGAAGAAGGTTGAAACAAAAGCAGAGATAGTGCCTCCTAAGAGTGGAATTCTCCATGTTCCGCAAGGTCACCAAGAAAAGCCACTGGTTGTGAGCGCTCCAAATAAATTTGAATTGAAAAAAGGAACACCAATGTATGTACCAAAAGGAGCTTATGTGGTCCGGGGGAAAATTAAACCGCTTCGGCTGAATAAGCCAGTGGTTATTGGACGCGTTCCACAAAGGCCAATGACAGACCCATCTGCAGTGCCATGGAACTATCAACAGACAATGGTTACATACAAGGGTAAAGAAATCACAGGAGAACTTCCAGGAAATACCTTTGCTGAGAAATATTCAAATGTACAGGAGGTAAACAATGCCACGCGAGAGCGCTTTCCATCTAAGAAGCCTGTGAGTGCTGAGGAAGCAGAGGTTTTCTTCCAGAAAATGAAGATGCTTGATTATGAAGTGGTTGATCAGTTGCGAAATTATCCTGAACAAGTGTCCATGTTGTCTTTGTTAATGAAGTCCTCCGAACATCAGAAGATCTTAATGAAAACTCTAAACGAGGCATATGTGCCAGTTGAAACTTCGGTCGAACAGCTCGAAAGAATGGCAGAAAGGTTCTTCGCCGTCAATGAAATCTCTTTTAGTAAAAATGACTTGCCTCTAGATGGAGCAGCTCACAACAAAGCCTTACATCTGACTGTCAAATGTGAAGGTTATTATGTCAAGCGAGTATTGGTGGATGGAGGCTCAGGTGTTGACATTTTCCCACTCTCCACACTGCAGAGAATGGAACTCGGGACTGGAAGGATTTATCCCAATAACGTCTGTGTAAGAGCCTTTGATGGTATTAAAAGGGATACTATCGGAGAAATAGATCTGATATTAACCATAGGCCCGATGGATTTCGAGGTGACTTTCCAGGTGTTGTACATGGATACATCTTACAACTTTCTTCTAGGAAGGCCTTGGATCCATACTGCGGGGGTTGTACCCTCCACCCTCCACCAAATGGTGAAATTCGATTATGAAGATCAGGAAATTGTGGTCCACGGAGAAGACGAGCAGTCCATTTATTGGGACCCATCTATCCTATATTTGGAGGCGAGGGAAGGAAGTGAACACATTCTTTATCAAGCTTTTGAAGTTGTAATGGCAGATCAGTACGAAGAGGGGAGCCCTTGCCACCAACTTTTCCTATCCAATGCCTCGATCACGGTGGCAAAGAAGATGATCAAACACGGTTTCAAGCTAGGAAAAAGGATTAGGAAAAGCTCTATAAGGAATATCGGAGCCAGTAACCCTACCTACAACAGAAAAGTTCTTCGGGATAGGCTTCCACCCTACCCAGATGACGAAAATTGGGCAGATGAGAGAAACAGGGAAGGATGGGTCTTGCCACAGCCATTGCCATATCTCTATCAGACCTTTGTCAAGCCAAAGTATAGTGAGAAAGAAGATGATGAGGCCTTTACGGCCGAAGAAATTGAGAAAATATGTGGGGCAATGAGGAAGATGCTCTACGAAACCCACATGGTTTAACCGGGAGAGGGCACCAGCACCACTGAGGTGTTGTATATGGGAACAGGCGCCAAGCCGCAAAATTGGAAGGCTACGCCATTTCCAATCAGGTGGGAGTCCCGGTAGACCTATCCTGCTACTTTTTCTGCATCTCGAGTTATTCTAGGGTGTAACTCGGATGTTTTCTTTATTTTCTTGTCTTTAAATTTCCAAATGTAAACTCTGTTATCTTCAAATTCCAAGAAATGAAATCAATATTTCATCGTTCATTTTTCTTTATTCTTTCTAATTTTGTTATTTTTCTCTTTCAGTTCTAATAATGCGGCTTTAAATAACATGACATGCTTGCAAACTTCATGCCCAGATCCAGACACACTGTCTAATTATGAAATAAAGAACCAAGAACTTGAATATGATGAAGAAGAGGCTTTTAGGGAAATAAATCAAGAATTGGAACAATTTGAGAATAAACCTAAGCCAAACTTGAATGATACTGAGCCATTTAACTTGGGAACTTCTAAAGAAATCCAGGAAACCAAGATAAGCATCCACACAGATGAAAAAACCCGGGTTGCAATAATCCAACTCCTGTTTGAGTTTAAAGATGTGTTTGCTTGGTCGTGCGATGACATGCCAGGGCTAAGTGTTGATCTGGTGGTTCATAAGTTGCCAACTTACCCCAATTGCCCTCCGGTCCAGCAAAAGCAAAGAAAATTTAAGACTGACATCAGTGATAAGATCAAGGAAGAAATCATGAAATAGTTGAAAACAGGGGTAATCCAAGTGGTCCAGTACACTACATGTCTGGCTAATATAGTTCTAGTTCCAAAGAAAGACAGGAAGACCCGGGTGTGTGTGGATTACAGAGATTTGAACAAGGCAAGTCCCAAAGACAATTTCCCTTTGCCCAACATCCACGTCCTTGTTGATAACTGTGCCAAACATGAGATACAATCCTTCGTGGATTGTTATGCCGGATATCACCAGGTATTGATGGACGAAGAAGATGCCGAAAAGACAGCCTTTACCACACCCTGGGGTGCATATTGCTATACAGTCATGCCATTTGGTTTGAAGAATGCTGGGGCAACCTACATGAGGGCCATGACTGCCATTCTCCATGATATGATGCATCAGGAAATAGAGGTATATGTGGACGACGTGATCATCAAGTCCAGAACCCAGGATGATCATGTTCGAGATTTGAGGAAATTCTTTGAGCGGTTGCGCAAGTATGATCTAAAGTTGAACCCTGCCAAATGTGCATTTAGAGTCCCGTCCAGTAAACTTTTGGTCTTTGTAGTCGGCAGGAGAGGTTCGAGTTAGACCCAACAAAGATAAAGTCTATCCGGGATTTACCTCCTCTGAGAACCAAGAAAGATGTAATGAGTTTGTCGGGTAGATTAAACTATATCAGCCGGTTCATTGCTCAACTGACATCCACATGTGAGCCCATATTCCAATTACTGAAGAAAAATGCAACAGTCAAGTGGACGGATGAATGTCAAGAAGCCTTTGATAAGATCAAAGAATATCTGTCAAATCCACCAGTCTTGGTCCCACCAGAGCCTGGGAGGCCTCTTTTCTAGTATCTGACGGTCTTCAAAAATTCTTTCGGTTGTGTTCTCGGGCAACACGATGTAACCGGGAAGAAAGAGCAGAAGAGCTATTATTTGAGCAAGAAGTTTACCAGCTATGAAGCTAAGTATACTCTATTGGAAAGAACCTGTTGTGATTTAACTTGGGTCGCTCAGAAGTTGAGACACTACTTGCAAGCCTACACCACCCACCTCATAAATAGGTTGGATCCTTTGAAATACATATTTCAAAAACCGATGCCCACAGGGAGATTAGCAAAATGGCAGATTCTGCTCACTGAATTTGAAATAGTCTATGTCACTCGCACGACAATGAAAGCCCAGGCGTTGGCGGATCATTTGGCTGAAAACCCGGTAGATGATGAATACCAACCATTGAGCACTTACTTCCCAGATGAAGAGGTAAATTCAATAGAAGCCATCTCTGGAGACACACATGCTTGGAAGATGTTCTTTGATGGGGCGGTAAACGTAAAAGGTGTAGGAATTGGGGCAATCTTGATCTCACCCACTGGTCAGCACTAGCCAGGCTTCGGTTTTTCTGCACAAACAACACTGCTGAGTATGAAGCCTGCATCATGGGTATGCATATGGAAATTGACCAATATGCGAAAGAGTTGTTGATTATGGGAGACTCAGATCTAATTATCCGGCAAGCCCAAGGAGAATGGGAAACCCGAGATGTTAAGCTTATTCCCTATCGGCAACATGTGAAAGATCTTAGCAAGCGTTTCAAATTGATAGAGTTCAGGTACATCCCTCGGTGTCACAATGAACTGGCTGATGCACTCGCCACTCTGGCTGCGATGTTTCCCTACCCAGGCAATGCTCACATTGATCCCTTGGAAATCCAAATCAGGAAAAGGCATGGCTACTGTCATACGGTTGAGGCGGAACCAAACACCCAACTATGGTACCATGACATCAAAAGGTTTATGAAAATGCAAGAATATCCAGAGCAAGCTAGTGGGGACCAAAAGAGAACCATTAGACGGCATGCAAGTGGTTTTTTCTTAAGTGGTGATGTCTTGTACAAGAGGACCCCGGATCTCAATTTGTTAAGATGTGTTGACACCGAAGAGGCCGGAAAGATCATGTATGAAGTACACGCAGGAATGTGTGGAACTCACATGAATGGGTATGTTTTGGCAAAGAAAATCCTTCGAGCAGGGTATTACTGGATAACCATGGAAAAGGACTACTTCATCTTTGTCCGAAAGTGCTATCAGTGTCAGGTGCATGGTGATTTGATTCATGCACCTCCAACAGAACTACATCCTATATCAGCACCTTGGCCATTCGTGGCTTGGGGCATGGACGTTATTGGGCCGATTGAGCCAAAAGCCTCAAATGGACATAGATTCATATTGGTTTCCATCGACTACTTTATGAAGTGGGTCGAAGCCATCACTCTCAAATCGGTCACTAAGAAAGTCGTGGTAGATTTTGTGCACTCCAATCTTATTTGCCATTTTAGTATTCCTGAAACTATCATCACAGATAATGCTGCAAACCTGAACAGTCATTTGATGGAAGAAGTATGTAAATAATTCAGAATAACGCATAGAAACTCCAGTCCCTACCGGACCAAAGCCAATGGTGTTGTTGAAGCAACAAACAAGAATATCAAGAAAATCTTGAGGAAAATGATTCAGAGCTCCAAACAATGGCATGAAAAGTTGCCTTTCGCATTACTGGGATATCACACCACGGTGAGCACATTGGTAGGAGCAACCCCATACCTTTTGGTAGATGGAACTGAGGCGGTAATACGTGCAGAGGTAGAAATCCCTTCTCTCTGGATCATCGTTGAAGCAGAGATTGAGGACAGTGAGTGGGTCAAGACTCGCCTGGAGCAGTTGACCTTAATTGATGAAAAATGAATGGTTGCAGTCTGTCACGGGTAGTTCTACCAACAAAGAATGGCCCCTTCCTACAACAAGAAAGTGCGACCAAGGAATTTTGAAGTGGGTCAACTAGTGTTAAGGCTCATTCTTCCTCATCACTAGGAAGCAAAAGGAAAATTTGCTCCTAATTGAAAGGGTCCGTACATCATCAGGAAGATATTGCCGAGAGGAACGTTATATCTGGGTGATATCGAAGGAAATGATCTTGAAGCAGTTGTGAATGCGGATGCGGTAAAAAGGTACTATGTCTGGACCTTCTATGGTGATGACTTTGTTCAATTGAGATGACTAAGGCTTTCATTCTCGCTATCCAAACACTATCAATCTTTCACAAACCTTTTGAGTCGGTTACCCTTCCTTGATTACCCTCTTTGGAACCTGTAAGTATCATAAAAAAAAATAAAAAAAAATCCTTGAACTACATTCGACTTGATTCCTAAAGGATACATAGGCAGCTTCTCTCTGGGGTTCAGTCACACCAAAACAAAAATCCCAATCCCCCCCAATTGAAACTGGGGCAGATGATATAATGGATCGGCTATGGACCCGCCAAAATGGTTCCAAAGTTGTAGTTCTGCCCAAAATCCTCTTTACCCAAAGACCTTGTTCAAGTCCTTCCGATCAATTGGCAAAGGCAGGAAGTGAAAAATTTCATTGTTGGGATCTGATGCGATTCAAATTGAGAGAAATAAAATGAGAGAGTCTTATCGGTGAAAACCTTCGGGCACCATAAGGCGACGGTGAGTAGAGAAATTGAAAATGAGAGAGTCCGCTTAGTGAAAACTCGTAAAGAGCACTATCGAGCGACAGTGAGAAGAGAAATGAGAGAGGTCGATTAGCGAAAACCCACAAAGGGCGCTGTCGGCCGAAAAAAAGATATCTCATCACTAAAAGAGTCCTCGCAAGGTTCATTGGCTTTGAAATGCAGATCGAAGGGTTCATGAGAAGTTGGAAAGTTTGTATGGGTTGGGCATCCAGTCCAAGAAGCATGTCATGTCCATTTGAAGTCAGCATGCACCCCAGATAAGTCCTTCTTTTTCCCCGAAAGGGACGCTTCTATTTAAACTCATGTGCTTGCCTTTGTATACTTCTTCTTTGAATCCCTTTCGGTTTAACTCTGATTCCTGGGCTATTACAAAGAAAAGGTGGCAGGACTGGTTTTATAGGGCTCCGCCAGGCAGGACTGGTTTTATAGGGTTCCGCCTGGCAAAAGCCAAAGAAAATAACCAGTCTCAGTGGGTGCGTCAGTCCAATACCGACTAACCATGGTGGTTTATGCTTTCAAAGTAAATACGCTAGAAAAGAAAGAAAAGTCAAAGGCAAAGGTCCTAAGGACAGAATAAAGTGAAAAGTCCAGAGCCCACACGGGCAAGTCATCATAAAGTCTTAAAGTTGAGCCCTGTCAGTTTGAAAAGAGAGTTCCCCTCAGGACCAGCAAGCAGCAAAGTCCTCAACGGAAGTAGGGTCGGGATCAAGCAATTGAGATGATCAAAGCCATAAAACCAACCACCGTTTCGAACAAACAAATTTTTCTTTGTTGAAAATTAAGACAAGTGTAATTCAGGCAACCATGCAAGAAGCAAGTGCAACCCAAAAGAGAAAAATAATGCGCAAGCGCTGAAACGGCTTTGCAGCAGGGAATCGACCAAAAAGGAAGTTTCTCCCCAAATTCTTTCATATGTTTTACTAAAATAA
This sequence comes from Nicotiana glauca, assembly GCA_026770625.1. Lineage (NCBI taxonomy): Eukaryota > Viridiplantae > Streptophyta > Magnoliopsida > Solanales > Solanaceae > Nicotiana > Nicotiana glauca. Next base: position 60,326 of record MU686017.1, on the reverse strand, counting down.
AAGGAAAAAAATAAGAATAAAAATAAAGAAGAAGAAAGAAAGAAGGAAAAGAAATGAGAATGAAAATCCCGAAAGAAAAAATCATGGTAGCATAGGGTCCCATTCCCTAGATATCCCGACATAACCCGAGGATCTCCCTGGCATAACCCAATGAGCTTTTTATTTCAAAAATCCAGCATAACCCGTGGATTTCCCTGGCATAACCCAAGGAGCCTTTTTCTTTCCAAATCCCGGCATAACCCGAGGATCTCCCTGGCATAACCAAATGAGCTTTTTTTCTTTCCAAATCCTGGCATAACCCGAGGATCTCTCCGGCATAACCCAAGGAGCTTTTTCTTTCCAAATCCCGACATAACCCGTGGATCTCCCTGTCATAACTCGATGAGCCTTTTAAACATAGGGCCTCCATTCCCTAGCCGCCTTTTGCCAACATTAGGGCTCCAATCCCTGAGTTGAGCCTTTTTAGACATAGGGCCTCCATTCCCTAGTCTCTTTTTGCCAACATTAGGGCTCCAATCCCTGAGTTGAGCCTTTTTAGACATAGGTCCTCCATTCCCTAGTCACCTTTAGCCAACATTAGGGCTCCAATCCCTGAGTTGAGTGTTTTTCCTTTAGCCAACATTAGGGCCACAATCCCTGAGTTGCGCCTTTTAGACATAGGGTCTTCATCCCCTAGTCACTTTTAGCCAACATTAGGGCTCCAATCCCTGAGTTGAGCGTTTTTCCCTTTAGCCAACATTAGGGCTCCAATCCCTGAGTTGAGCGTTTTTCCCTTTAGCCAACATTAGGGCTCCAATCCCTGAGTTGAGCGTTTTTCCCTTTAGTCAACATTATGGCTCCAATCCCTGAGTTGAGCGTTTTACCCTTAGCTAATATTAGGGCTCCAATCACCGAGTTGAGCATTTTTCCCTTTAGCCAACATTAGGGTTCCAATCCCTGAGTTGAGCTTTTTTCCCTTAGCCAACATTAGGGCTCCAATCCCTGAGTTGAGCGTTTTTTCCTTTAGCCAAACATTAGGGATCCAATCCCTGAGTCGAGCGTTTTCCCTTTAGCCAACATTAAGGATCCAATCCCTGAATTGAGCATTTTTCCTCTTAGCCAACATTAGGGCTCCAATCCCTGAGTTGAGCATTTTTCCCTTTAGCTAGCATTAGGGTTCCAATCCCTGAGTTGAGCATTTTTCCTTTAGCCAACATTAGGGCTCCAGTCCTTGAGTTGAGCATTTTACCTTTTGCCAACATTAGGGCTCCAATCCCTGAATTGTGCGTTTTACCTTTTGTCAATATTAGGGCTCCAATCCCTGAGTTGCGCCTTTTAGACATAGGGCCTCCAATCCCCTCATTTGTTCCATCATAGATAAATATGATTATTTAAAATAAATAAAAAATTAGTTCAGCTAAGACGGGGTTTCCAACCCCAGGTATTTCTCCTTTAGAGTGCAAGTTGCTAAGACCGGTTCATATTATGTTTCACAGTTAAGGATATGACTGAGAATATGTTTTAAACAGGTAAAGTGAGGTCATTTAGCTCAACATGCTCCCTAAGGGTTCTACAGATCGGCACAAGGCTCCAAACGTGGCAACTAGCCCAAAATATACGGATATAAGCTCAGTCTCGGTCAAAAGTACAGTAGAGTCATCAATCGGGATGGACCGAATCCAAATCCCTAGCAGTAACATCACCACGCTCATCATACGGCACGTATCTCATCTCAACATAGCACCACATAGTACAAATATAGGGCTTCAAACCCTCAGTACATCATTCATAACCATTACTCACCTCAAGCCGGCCGAAATCCTAGCTCGTCTTGCACTTTCCTCGCAAATTGACCTCCTTGAGTGTAGAATCTGATCAAAACCACAAGGAATATGTTAAAATAAGCTAATGGGACCTGACCCTATTGAAAGAACTCGAAAAACACCCAAAAACACGAAGTTGGCAAAACCCGAGCCCCGGGCCCACATCTCGAAAAATTATAAAATTAACATCACCGGCTTCCTTATCTCGCCACGAGTTCATACATACCAAATTCACAAAAATCAGAGTCCATTTGACCCCTCAAATCACTAGTTTAAACTCTTTCAAATTTCAAGCCCTAACCTCCATTTTTAACCTTAATTCCCTTGGATTTTCAGTGTTAATCCATGTTTTTATACCATATTAACATAATCTAAGACCAAGAATTTATACCTGATGAAAACTCTCGAAACCCTCTTCAAAATCGTCCAAAAATTGCCTAAGTGCGAAGCCCCAAATGTTTTCTCCTTCAAAATTCGTGAAGGGGACTTAATATTGTTCTGCCCAGTCATTTCCGCTTATGCGGTCCATGCACCGCACCTGCGGCTTCCGCTTTTGCAGTCAAAACACAGCTTATGCGGTTCAACTTAAAAATCCCAGGGCCGCTTCTGCGATCAAAATCCGCTTATGCGGTGTCCGCTTATGCGAAAAGACTTCCGCTTTCACGGAATATACCAGGCCCCCCATCAAGTACCACTTCTGCGACCCCATAGCCACATCTGCGAAACCGCTCTTGCGGCTCCTTTTCTACAGATGCAGAAATACCAGAAGCCAAAAGATCAGACCTGTTGCATGCTTCCAAAATTCCCGTTTAACCATCCGAAATCACCCCGAGGCCCCCGGGACCTCAACCAAAAGCACAAACCCATCCTAAAACCTTATTTAAACTTGATCAAATCATCAAAACACTACCATTAACATCAAAATACTTAAATTGCATCAAATCAAAGCCTAAGATTAATCAAAACTTCCGAAACTCACATTCGATCAAAAACCCAACCTAAACACCTCCGAATCAACTGAAATTTTGCACACAAGTCCAAAATGACCTAACGGAGCTACTGAAACTCTCGGAATTCCATTCTGACCCTCGAATCAAAATCTCACATATCAACCGGAATTCGCCAAAATTCAACTTCGCCAATTCAAGCCTAATTCTACACCGGACCTCCAAATCCAATTCCGATCGCACTCGTAAGTCACAAATCATCCCTCGAAGCTAACCGGATTACCAGAATATACATCCGAGCCCTCTAACTATATAGTCAACTTCTGGTTGACTTTTTCCAAAACAAGCTCCCTTCTAAGAGGCTAAGTGCCTCATTTCCAACTAAAATCAATCCAACTCTACCCGATCAACTCAAATACTGATATTAAATCATAGAGAAACATAATATGTGGGGAAACGGTGCAGTAACTCACATGAAGACGGGCCGGGTCATCACATACAGCTAACGAGCATCAAGATTCAGATCGGAGTCTGCAGCAAGACCTAGCCAAGACTCAAGATCAAGCTTCAAGAAATTTATAAATAGGAATCTTGTAACTCGTGTCACACCTCCTTTTTACCGCTGAGGCTTTAACGGCTTTTACTACACCCTGGGAAGAGATATAGTGATAAAGGAGTTTTTCCAATTTAAGGACAATCGAAACGGGATTCGTTTATATTAAAGGTTCAGAGTCGCCACTTGGAAGATTGATGGTGTCCCAAGTCACCGGTTCGAATACCGAATCGAGGAAGGGTTTGACTCTGTTTAACAGTCTACGATCCAGAAATCCGGATAAGGAATTCTGTTAACCCGGGAGAAGGTGTTAGGCACTCCCGAATTCCGTGGTTCTATCACGGTCGCTCAACTGTTGTATTTGATTTTATCTGATTTTTCATTTATGTTCGATTTTATGTGCCTTTATTAATAATCCGCTTTTATTGTTGAATTTTTT
>MU686017.1:24227-36286 GCA_026770625.1 Nicotiana glauca | reverse complement strand
ATATATAAACAATATGGGAGGGGGAGCATGCCGTGGGGAAATAACAATTTCCAAATAAGAGTCATCCAGTAACAAAGGAGATAACACAACTCAATCATAAGTAATGAAACAAAGATCAACAAGTGCATGGAATCACCATTCGTACTTTTACTCTCATACTCACCAAGCAATAACATGTGCACGGCATCACCCTTTGTGCTTTTACTCTCATTCCTCACATATAATCAATAGAATCGGCATGGAATGGTACATCGTGCGGCACAGCATCACCCTTCGTACTTTACTTTTTTTTATGACAATAAGCAAATAATGCACGACATCACCCTTCGTGCTTTACACTCTTTCCTTACAATAAACAAACAATGCACGGCATAACCATTCGTGCTTTAACACTTTTCCTCACCCAAACAACAATCACAAACAAGTGGTAAGGGAATTAACAATTTATAATAGAAATTCCGGCAAGGGAACACAATTAAATAATTAATCCCGGCAAGGGCATAACATCAACAATCTCAACATCCCGGCAAGGGAACAATTTACTAACTCATTCTCTTCTTTCACTTTCATTTCATATCTCACTTTACCACTTGATCCAATGCTCCAAAGGGTTCAATTATTCCATATACTTTCACAAGCTTTTCTCAACAATTAAGAATCACCACCAAGGGATTAAAATATAACGAATTCAAGATATTCACAATTTTAAAGACTCACGGTCATATTAGACGCCAACGTGTAGATACTCGTCACCATGCCTACACATCGTACTCGACAATTATCACATAGCAAATAAGACTCAACTCATATTTCCTCAAGTTAGGGTTAAACCAAACACTTACCTCAAACCTCCACGACCAAATCAATCCTCAACAACCGCTTTCCCTCTCGAATTCGGCTCCAAATCAATCAAATCTATACAATAATGACGTCATAACATCAATACACGCTAAACAACTCAAACCCAATGTCTAATTATAGATTTTCAAGCTTTCTTCCCAAAATCCCAAAAATCGACCCCGGGTCCGCTTGGTTGAAACACGAGGTTCGAACCAAAATCAAATCCCCCATTCACCCATGAGCCCGAATATATAATTTATTTTCAAATTCGACCCAAAACAAGGTCTAACTCAAGAAAAATAAAAAAGCCCTAACTCTACCCAAATCCCCAATTCTCTACCCTAAATTACATGTTTTAGGCTTAGGAATTCATTAGATGTTGATGAATAATGAAGGAAACGAGTTAAGGCTAACCCACAAAGTTTTGGTGAAAGAAAGCTTCAATGGACGCCTGTCACAGTTCTGTTTTGGAATTAAAAATATAACTGGGCAAAATTGCCATTCGCGTTCGTGACAGGCTGGTCGCGTCCGCGAAGGGTAAGACTTAATAGAACATCACGTTCGTGGAAGGAGGCACGCGAACGCGGAGAGTAAAATGGTGAGGGCCCAGGAATTGGTCTATTCGAACGCGTGGGACTTCACGCGAACGTGATGAAGAAGTTCTGTGAAGCTACGCGATCGCGAGGGTACGAACGCGAAGAGGAAAGAAGGCTAAGTCCCCCAGGGTCAAATTACCCTATGCGAACGCGATGAAGGAAAAACTTAAAGCTTCGCGAACGCAGAAGAGGCGTCGCGAACGCGAAGAACAAATGGGACCTGCAACAACTGAAGAAATTATGCTATTTTTTCTAAGTTCGAAACCACTCCGAAACACTTCCGAGCCCTCGGGGCTTCTAACCAAACACATGCACTAACTCAACAACATTCTACGATCTTAACCGTGCGATCAAATTGCCAAAATAACATCATATACATCAAATTAAGCCTCAAAATCCAGAATTTCTTTCAAATTTCATAAAACATCAAATTTTCTTTTTTAGGTCCGAAACACGTCAGACGACGTCCGTTTTCAACCAAACTTTATAGAAAGTGCTTAAACCATATATAAGACCTGTACCGGACTCCGGAACCAAAATACGGACCCGATACCATCACTTTCTAATCAGATTTCACTTCCAATTTCCTTAAATATTTTCAGAAAATAATTTTATTTAAAAATTCATTTCTCGGGCTTGGGACCTCATATTTGATTCCGGGCATACGCCCAAATCTCATATTTTCCTACGGACCTTGCGGGACCATCAAATCACGGGTCCGGGCCCGTTTACCCAAAATATTGACCGAAGTCAAATTTATTCATTTTAATATCAGAAGTTAGCATTTTTCACACAAATTTCACATTTAAGCTGTCCGGCTACGCGCCCGGACTGCGCATGCAAATCGGGGCAACTATAAATGAGATTTTTAAGGCCTCGGAAGCACGGAATGAATAAGAAAATAAGTGATGACCCTTTGGGTCGTCACAGTTAAAGACCAACACAATATATTGGGGAAAGGTATATCCATTTTTAAAGGGTACATCTATTAATTGTGAAAATGTGTCATCCAAATTTTAAGGATAAATGGATTGAAAAAGTACTCATTAGTTATCTTGTTTGATTCTCTATAACTATAAATACCTATTCCATATGTAGAAATTTAGCACTTTGAATTTCATCATTTTCACTTGATGTGCATCTGTATATTGTGTTTGGTTCCACACACACTTTATGTGGGCGTTTGAATTGGCTTATAAAAAGTAGATTATAAGTTAAAATATCAAAAGTCATAAGTTGGTAATAAGTTTGGCTTACTTTTATACTTTTTACACCTAAAAGTAAGTGTTTTAAAACACTTTTTATCACTGTCAACACCACATAAACTAAAAAGTACTTAAAAGCCAATAAGCGCTTAAAATAAACTAATCCAAACACCCTCTATATTTTAATATGGTTTTTCCTGAATTGCATGTGCTGATCGAGAACTTTTTCTTTTTACCTTCTCCATGTCTTATTAATCGTGGTGTCGAATATTTCGCACTCAGTATTGAAGCATAGAACATCTTTTTGCTTTCCATATGCTATTTCAAAGATGGTTATAGAGCATATTTATTTTTAGTATCTTGTCATCGTTACTGCTTATTGCTATTGCTATCGCTATTGCTTTCTTCCATCTATTTTTCTGGTTCTTATATTGTTGTTATTATTTTTCTGGCTTCTGTTGTTGATATTTGATTGCTTTCTATTTTTCCTCTCGAGCCGAGGGTCTTTCAGAAACAACCGTTGTACCTCCTCGGGATATGAGTAAGGTTTGCGCATACACTATCCTCCCTAGAACTCACTAGTGGGATTTTACAGGATTTGATTGTTGTTGTTTTAGAGCATATTTATTTTGCAGTTTTGCATGTCTGATGTTACTACAGCTTAGTAATGATACAATGATTCTTCTGCAAGTCTACAGCTGTATATTCAAATAATAACCCTCCAAAGCAACGGCAAACTGTTGCCAGTGTGAGACACCGACAATATGGAGAACAGTTCTGCAGTAAAATCACAGAGACTATAAAGGTAGCGGACCTACGTTGGACTAGAGGGGTCACCGGAACCCGTTACAAAAATTGTGTATATATATAATATGTATATACAATAAGAACCCCTTAAATATTTTTGATGTGCCCCCACTCAAAAGAAGAATTGCGCAGCTGGTTTAGCATTCCACTTGTCTTCCCTCAGTTGCTATATCATTTGGGTTCGAGTCCCAACAAACACTAGCGGTTTTTTTATTTTATTTTTTCCCTCTATGAATTTAAGGTAAAATAGAATTATGTATTTAGTGCTCATCTTTTTTTTTTTTCCTCTTAATATTTTTTAAGTTCATGAACAACATAGTAATCAACTTCAACACAAATAGTCTGAACCTCCAAATTTTGAGAAACATCCTTCTTCTAGATATTGAAAAGGTAATAGAGAGAAACATAAAAAGATTAAAGGAAATTGCAAGGGGATAAGATATTCCATTAGCAAGAAGCCAATCACCTTCTTTATCGTGATAATTAAGTTTATAAGTTTTTACCATTTTCTTGACCTGTATAAAAATAAGTCATTCATCCATCAATTCAACGGCAAGACTCTACTTGAACAGCTTAACAGACCTTTAATCTTGTTATTAGATTTAAGTTTATGATATTTTTGAACATCCTTTCGGTCACTGATTCAAAATCATTGAGTTTACGAGGAGTTAGCACGTCAAATTTTATCGTTACTAGCTGACATATCTATGTATATAGCGGTGCCCCGCTGCGCTCAAATCCTAGGTCCACCTCTGATAAAGAATGTATAGAGTGTGACAAGAACCGAAGAGAATCTTGTAACTTCTAAAAAGGGCAGCACAATGTACAAAGCATCCTGTGTTCACACAAGGTCCAAGGAAGGGCCGCACCCTAAGGGGGTGTGATGTAGGCAGTCTACTCTGATGCAAGCAACAGTGGGTGATTTCATAACTCGAACCCGTGACCTATAGGTCACACGGATACAACTTGACCGTTGCTTCAAGTCTCCCCTTCAATCTCGTAACTTTTGTTGAAAGAAAAACCCATGCATTACCATTAACAAACTCAACTAGTACTAAAGTGAGGACGGTGTTGTGACTTGTGAGAGGAGCTTACAAGCATAACATAGTCCAAGCAAATATGTATCATCTTTTTTTTGACTAGTGAATGTATATTATTCTTTGCAATAAACACTGAATTAGGCAAAGGGGAAACTGTTTCTGTTGCTCTTATATTCGCTGCAAATGCATTACCTCCAACCAGTCACTTGTATTAGAAAGAAGTGCAGAGATCATACCATCTAATAGACCGTCTAAAGCACTAAGATATCATCTATGGCTACAGATATATGATGCTTCAGTGTCTACTTCCTAAGTTGATCATCGTATCACAGTAACTTCGTTAATTCTTAGGGTCAAACATTCTTTTTTATCTATCTGCTGAAAATTTTATCTCTTCCATCCGGACTATATTATATGAAAAAAGGGTAGCTCGGTGCACCAAGCTCCCGCAATGCAGCATTTTTGCAAGAGGTTGTTTCCACGGCTCAAACCCACGACCTCTCGGTCACAAGGCAGCAACTTTACCAACTACGCCAAAGCTTCCCTTCAATCTGGACAATATTATATTTTGTAAATTTAAAGATGTCTTTTACGCTGCTCAAATTAACGTGTTAGTAGATATGATATTGCTCCTGATCAATAACATGGGAAGCAACTCATCCCATTGAGCATTTAGTCAAAGCATTTCGTACTTTTGTTTATGTCCAAGGTCAAATAACAATGCTGATTTGACAAATATCACCATCCTTATCTCATCGATAGGTTAATATGTCAGTTGAAGAAAACATCAAACGCTTCAAAACTACATGGGAAAAAACAACGATTTGAGATTTTTAGCATTTTAAAGTGACAAACAGAGTTGTCAACAGAAGAACCATAGTCAGAGTAAGAAGCAAATAGAAAAAATTGGAACATACATGATATACTTATTTTCCAGGATAATTCTGCTGTCTACACACAAAAGGGAAACAAAAAGAAATTGAACAGAAGTCGTAGTAATACTTGATAATCCGTTACTGTATTAACCACAATGGACAAAAATAATATAACAGGAAATCCTAGTAATACTTGATAATCATTATTGTATTAACCACAATGGACAAAAATAATATAAAAGGAAATTAATGTACGAATGATGTTAATAAATTCGCATGACATACTCACAGAGATTTGCCCAGATAATTAAGGACCTACCATGAACCATCTGACGCATGCACTCACGAGTTGCACTTTACCTCAAGGTTGTCTTCTCCCGTCATATCTGCAACATATTCCTTAATCCTTATGGCTGAAACTTCAAGCTGACGGCTGCCCAACAGTGAGATATACTTTAATGAAAAAATAACAGCAAAACTGTCCGGGATCTCCATAAGTTCAGTACAGTCTAGTATTTGTAATTCCTCAAGCACGGGAAAGGATTCCTCTCCATTAACCTTCCATTCAGAAAAAGACACCCTATCCAACGTCAGCGATTTGAGATTCTCGAAGGCGTCTTCTTCTTCCATGTTCCATTCTTTACCCTGGATGATTGCTTCTTCTAGACTCAGGTTTTGAAGGTTGGGCAGTCTCGCAATTCTTGACAGTGAATTGGATGGCAGAGCAAAGCTTCCCAATACAAGTTTTTTCAAGCTCGAAGGGAAGTGAAAATCACACTGATGTATACATGGGTAAAAATATGCTCGAACTTCTTCAAGTTCATCAAGGATATCCAATCTTGGAAAACAAATCTGCTCTGCTGAACAAGGCCAGGGTTCCTCAATGGTGAATGTAAGGCTTCGAAAATTGGGAAACCTTTGGAAAATATCCTCTCTGTTTCTCGAAGAGGAAAGCTTGAGACCATACAATATTCTCAAATTCTCTAACTTTAAGTCCTCTTCTAACACTGTTGGTTCATCAGTATCCAAATCAAAGACCGAACAACTATCCATACTCACATGTTGTAACTTTACAAGACTCCAAATACTAGGTGATAGTACCATGTTTGATCCCTGGTTATCCACCACCAGAGTTTCCAGATTTAAGAGGTTTGAGAATGACGGCGGCAGAGCTTTTGCCTTCATCTGAATCTTTAAGCACCTCAAATGAACAAGCATGCCTATTTCATTCAGCAAAGAATACGTCAATCTAATTTTGTGCAGCTCCAACCTTTTAAGAAGTTTCAAGTGTCTTAGGTGACAGTTGTAGGAAAGATGATTGTGCTTCCCATCAGAAACCTTCAAAGAGAGGAGGTGTTTAACATAAGGATTTTTCTTTTCTGGATTGAACAGGACAAAATTTTCATCCAAATGAAAAAGACGTCGGTCATAACGAATGATCATTGCACGTGGCACCCGTTCTGAAGAAGAAGGAGACGGAGCACTTGAACTTATGAAATCAAACAGCTGTTCCTCTCTCGCTTTTATTAAACAAAAATCATGCACAAGATCATGAATTCGGCAGCTCGATGCCCTACCTCTCTCACTGGAAACTATTACCAAGCCACTGCAAATTAACTCATCCAAATGAACCTCCACTACTTCTTCCACACTCTTCATCTCAATCTGTTCCAATAGTCCTTCAGCACTCCATAAATCTTTCAATTCAGATATTTCAATATATTCATCCTTTGGATAGCTTGCAAGGTAAAGCAGGCACGGCTTTAAGTGATCTGATAAATGGTCATAACTAAATTGTAAAACCTTCATGAATTCAAAATCATCTAATAAAATGGAATTCAAACTGTTTAGAACTTCAAACCACAAAGCCTTGTTCTTTTCTTTCGTTGCAATTACTCCACCAATCAGATGAAGTACCAACGGATGCCCTTTAGATTTTTTGGTTATTTCATATCCAACATCCAATAGTTCATCAGGGCAAATTTCTTCTCCAAATACCTTTCTCTGTAATAATTGCCAACTTTCTTCTAGATTTAGAAATCGAAGATGAAAAGGATCACTGTGGCGTTTTCCATGCAAAGCCACTTCCATTATTCGACTTGTTATAATAACTCTGCTTCCATTCATAAATTCAGGAAAATGTGTTGTTAAATCATCCCATGCTGCAGTATCCCACAAGTCATCCAAGACAATTAGGTACCTCCTTCTATATAGCTCTCTTTGGAGCTTATCACCAACAACAAAATCCTCACTGAATTTTGCATCTGAACCAATCACTTGATTATAAATTTTCTGCAAAATCTTATTCATGTCATACTCTTGGTCGACTGTGCACCATGCACGAACATCGAAATGACTAGCAATTAACTTATAATTATATACTCTGTAAGCCAAAGTAGTTTTTCCAAGCCCTGCCATGCCAATGATCGAAATGACATCTAGCGTTGCTGGTCCACGAATGAGCTTCCTTATTATCCATTCTGTCTCCTCCTCAAACCCAATCTGAACTAGCTTGTTGGGAGAGTTTACGACAATAAGACCCTTCTTCTTTTGGATCTTTTTTGATACCTCCTCTTTGATAAGCTTGATCTTTTGTACACTACCCGGAAGTGAGAAGATAAGTTGCAAGAGACCGCGATCTCTGACCATAATTGAATTAATGGCATGGTCTGCCTCATACGCCACATCTAGAACACGAGTCCAGAGATCTTTGTTCAATTCCTGCTCAACATTCGTGAAGAATGGTCTTATAAATTCTAGGTATTCTTTCACCAGTCCAATTTCTTTCTTTATTAAAACAACTGAATACGCATTGGAATTGAGCAAGTCATTTAAATTTTTGAGTAGAAGAGTCATGAAGAGTGGTCCGTCACTCATGGGGAAGCTGAGTTGAGATGAATCTTCGGGGGCTTTCAGGAAAACATGCTTGAGATCTTCCTTCAGTACTTCAATTCTCTCCAGCAAGTGTAGACTGCCACAATTTGTTTCACTGGTATTCACTTCACCCCTTGATTTCTCTTCTAAGTTGCAAACAAGAATGGATACCTCCCTGGTAAGTGCTCCAACACGTGTCAAGAGATCGAACAATTTGCCGTGATGAATAAAGTCCTTGGGCATATCTGTGAGAATAATCAATAGGAACTCTATCATGACATGAATGTTTCGAGCTGAAGTGCTAGCAGTAAGAACAGCCACCATGTGCGCTTGCAGATGAATCAAATATTCTCTAAGAATGTATGGAGAGGCTCCTAGGAGCTTCTTAAACAAGCGTCCAACTTCTGTTGACTTTGAAGTTGTCAAATTTGTAGAACATATATGCATAACTTCCAGTTCAACAGGAATAATCTTCACAAGTAGATCAGCTAGCTTGAAATTTAGTGGAGGGACACCAAGTTGATCAGTCAAAAGGACAAAACAGAAGTGTCCTACTCTCTCAGCCATAAGTTGAAATTGAGGTAAGACATATTCAATTGTATCATGCTCAATGCAACCATTTACTTCTAACCGAAGGAAATCTCTTATATTGTCACATACATTTTGAATTATCTCGTATTGAGTTTTCAACTCCGCACAGTGCTTGGGAAGATCACAGAGATTCGCGAGGAGCGATTCCAAAAGTTCAACCAACTGCTCCTCAGTCATGGTGGCACTTGATTTAGAACGAAGTGGTGAGCTGATACAACTTTTGATATTTTCCAGGAAGCGAGAAACGACATGATCCATGTCATATTTAACCAGCAAGTTATCTCCACTTTCATAGAAAACCGACCTAACCAGATCATCGACCTGTTGTGCTTTGCGAGACATTTTCGCATTGAAACCATCCAAATTGGAACAAGAAAGCTGAAGAAATGTTGACATAAATGTCAGCTCCAATTTCAGCTTTTCAATTTGATACATGTCAAGAACAATTTGATCTCGTCCATTCTTTAACCTCTCTATGAAATCCAGAAGATTCAAAATGTCCTTGCGAAGTAAATAAGATGAGACCTACCAAAAGACCAAATGTATTAATTTAATATCAAATTTTCAAAGCTGCAAATTTGTCTGACAAATTTTCCTCTGCATTGTAGACAGGCAACTAACATAGTTGTAGAGGGCTTTGCTTCAAAATACAAAGCAAGCGTTAAAGAAAAAAAAAGAGTATTTCCAATAACCATACATTGAAACACTTTTACCTTTTTAATGATTTAGTAAATAATCTCAATAACCATTTTCTGGAAGAAGAGATGAATAAAGGTAAGTTTCAAACATACATATAAAACAACCTCTTGCATATTTAAACGAGGATCAAGAAGCTTTATATGTTCAGGTGCACAATTAAAACATGCCTTTGTTCGAATGTCTAAATGAAATATACTGACAAATTTAAGGGGCTTTCGACGTATTTCCACCTTCTCTTGAGGATTATATGAATAATCATCCAAGCCAATATTGGTTTTAATACGTATAAGTATTGTATGACGTACCGATGAGTTGTTTGCTTCCCCTTTCTCTATTTCTCCTTCATTTTGTTTTCCTCTTTCCATTTATGTAATTCTCACTAGTCAAGCCAAAGTAACATTCCTTTTCCTTCCTTTCAAGTTTTCAAGTCTGATGTACAAAAAGTACACAAACCTTTATTAGGAGAAGTAGAAAAAAAGAATATAAGAATATGAAGGAAAAAACATAAAGCATATACTTTCAGATCTCCTTATCAGTGTGATATACTATATTTTCTAATATTTCATGTTCTCATTGTGCTCTTTGTAACTTTGGCAGCAAAGGTATGATTAATACCATGGTTCCGTTGATGAGGCCTTCTCTATTTGGTAATCCTATTATAATATGATCTTATAGCTGGGAACAATTAATGGTATTCGGAATGTAAGAACGTCACTGTGCCATTTAGTTCTTTACTATTCTTCTCACTCTTGGTGTAATTACTTTATAAAATAATATTTCACTAATACAAAAAAATTTGGCTTAACATTCAGCTCAATAGTTCGAATAGACATGTGAACCACTACTCAGTCGAATCAATAAGTTGAAGAATGTATTAGCTTCCTCAACAATGTTGTCGTCAATTTCCTATCCGTAGATCGAATTGCTCCTGCTTCTAATTCTTATATCGAGGACCTGACCAATGTTCTTTTGAGTGAAGACCAAGATTTGTATGAATGTTATGTTATTCAATCTGTAGGTTCAAAGATTACTATATTAAAACTTGAGGTTTCTGATATATTGGAAGATATAATTTCAAAAATCTGAACTTCCCTTGAATTTCTTGACTCTTCTACTATTTGGTAGATCTGCGTGGATGTAAATATTGAAGGAATCTCCATGGCCAGCCAAAGAACGCTCCCAAAAAGGATTTTAAAAATGGATAACTGTGTTTTCGCATGACTTAAATTTATGAATATCTAGTGCATTACATGTTTAAAAAATAATAGCATTTGCATGCTTCTTTGTATTCTGTATTTTTCATGTAACATTTTCTTATAAAATTTATTTAATATTTTCCGCGCAACGCGCGGGTACGGATACTAGTCCTTATATAACATCCATTCACTATAAAAACCATGTTTTTTCATAACCGATTTTTATATTATGTTATAATGTATGTCATCTATAACACTACTTCACTATAGCAGCCAAAAAATATCGTAACAAACGAGACTAATATAGAGAGTTTGACTTGTAGCACGAAACAATTCACCGCAGATATAGCCAGAATTCTCAAACAAAAAAAAAAGTGGAATGACCATAGTACTCCCAGCCCAGTTATCAAAATATTACTTTTTCATCTATTTTAACACAAAAAGATTTTCATCTTGATGTACTAAGAAAATAAATTATTCATGCAAAGTTTTTGATTCTTGAAACATTGATCAAGTTCAAACATCCAATGGTGTGTAATAAGCAATTATTTTGATAAACAGTAATTTTAGATGCAATTAGTCTAAAACACCAGAAATGTCAATCTTATTTAGGCTGAAATGAGCTGGGTCAACATGGCTGAACCTTGGGCAGGTTGAGCGGGTCAATCACCACCCCCAACCTTGGGCAGGTTGAGCGGGTCAAATGGATTTAGACTCAAATTGCCACCCCTAATTTTACCATGACTTTTCCAACAGCTAAATTTGTTGTTGATTTGAGCTGTCAGTCTGCTAGTATATGATTAATTGATCAATAAAAGAAAGAAGAATCTTTGTTACAGTATATCTTTGAGTCGGAAAACAAAAACCCTCGTAAATTTCAAATAGAGAACAACAGAAATTAAATAAGGGATGTTCAACATAACCATACCTTTAAGTTCTGTAAATCAAGATTAAGCTGTTAGGAACACTTGCTTGTTTGAGAAATAGGTGAAGAAAGAAAGATTTGTGAGAGATTTTAGTTGAAATAAGTGGCTAAGGACAATTTGAAAGGCCACCAATAGAAAGAAGAATCAAATACAGATTGATAATTCCATGTTTAACATGCAAGTCAATGACTTATGAATTGAAGTCTTTTAATACTGATTGTCACTCTCACAGGGTGTTTGGCTAAGCGGGTCAAACTGACTTATAAGCACTTTTTAGCTTATCTATGCATTTAGTAATATTAAAAGTGCTTATAAGTTAGTGCTTATAAGCCAGAAAGAAGCCAAAAGCCGTAAGTTGGTCTCCCCAACTTATCAAATTTCAGCTTATAAGCACTTTAGGTTTGACCAAA
>MU686016.1:0-64031 GCA_026770625.1 Nicotiana glauca | reverse complement strand
TAGGTGTCGAGTTGCATTTTTGAGCTTTGGAGTTGTAGATTTTCAATCAGGTGCTTCAGACCTGCAGGCTTTGCATTCGCAAATGCGAAGGCTTCTCGCAATTGCGAAGTTAGCCCAGGTCTGACCCTCCTCGCAAATGCGAGGAACTTCTTCGCAAATGCGAAGGTGCTCCTGTTGGCCAGTGGTCGCAAATGCGACCAAGAAGTTCGCAAATGCGAAGCTTCCCCAACTGGCCTATGTTCGCAAATGCGAACAAAAGTCTTGCATTTTCCATACCTGCTGGGTTCGCAATTGAAAACCCACGTTCGCATTTCCCACATCTGAGGCCTGCATTTTTCATACTTAGACGAATTTTCAACCCATTTCTTCATTCTTTCAAACTCAAACACTCCATAGGCAATTTTCCAAGAAAACTTTCTTCCCCAAATCATTTGTAAGGCAATTTTTACTTAAATCCTTCAATCATTTACATCATTTATCATGTTTTCATCTTAAAATCAAGGATTTCCATGGGTGAAAATGGGGATTTTGGGTAGAACCTAGGTTTTCTTAAAATTGGGGATTTGTACCTCAAATTGAGGTCCGATTTCAAACAAATCATAGATATGAACTCGTGGGGGAATGGGTAATCGGGTTTTGGTTCAAACCTCGGGTTTTGACCACGTGGGCCCGGGGGCATTTTTGGAATTTTTGAGTACAACTTTGCAAAATTCATTTTCAAGCATTCAAATTGATTCAATTAGCATTTGTTGATACATTCAAGTAATTTGTGACTAGATTCGAGCAATTTGGTGGTGAATTCGAGGGGTAAAGCTATACTAGAGGCTTGAGTTGAATTTAAAGCATTCGAGGTAAGTGTTTGCTCTAACTTTGGCTTGAGGGAATAGGAGTAGAGTCTTATTTGCTAATTTCTATTTGTCGAGTACGGTGTATAGTCATGGTGACGAGTATCTATACACTGGTGTCTAGCATGACCGTGTGTCCTTATATTGAGATTATCTTGAATTGTTGTGACTCTTCCATGCTTATTTGATGATTTCTATATACTGTAAAGAGCATGAGACAGAGATTATGAAATGACTCTTAGAGCGATGGCTCGAATGTTAAAGTAAATTATAAGTGAGACGTGTAAGAAAGTGAAAGAGTTGAAAGTTACTCACTTGCCGGGACGTGTTATTGGTTTTGTTGATTTTCTCTCTTGTCGGGNCCCCCCCCCCCTACTTGTGATTGTTAAATGGGTGAGGTTTTGTTACTCATATATGGATCGGGTTGCACGCCACAACAGTGATAATCGTGGACCGGATTGCATGCCTCTTTGTGGATCGGGTTGCACGCCACAACAATACTATATAATTGTGGATAAGGTTGCACGCTGCAACAACACTATATAATTGTGGATCAAGTTTCACGCCGCAACAGTGACAATTGAGGATCGGGTTGGACGCCGCAATAGTATTGTATGTGATCAGATTGGGTTGCGCGCCGTAACAAATTATAGCTTAAGTGTGTTTATTCCGGATTTAAGTTTCTGTTGACTGTTCTATCCTTAAGTTTAGACTTCTTGTTTTAACTATTGCCTCCTCACAGCATGTTTCCCTCTCCTTGTATAAACTGCTTATTTCCTGTTTATTTCCGCAATATATTTCATAACTTCACAGGTTTATCTGGTAGTCTGGTCTAGCCTCGTCACTACTTCGCCGAGGTTAGGCTAGGAATTTACCAGCACATGGGGTTGGTTGTGCTGATGCTACACTCTGTGCATCTTTTTGCACAGATCACAGCGTCGGAGCAGCAGCTTTTGGACAGCAGTAGAGCGTTGGGAGTTGACTTCAGTCCAGAGATTCCGAGGTAGCGTCCGCATGGCCCAAAGTCTCTTCTATCCTTATTTCGTTTGTTGTCCTTGTACCGGAACAAACATTATTGTATTTTATTCAGACTCTATTTTTAGTATTCTATAGACGTTCGTGAGTTAGTGACTCCAGTCTTGGGTAGAGGTTGTAATTGAATTTCCGCACTTGTTTTTCCGTTTATTTATATTTAAAACTTCCGCTTTTATTTAAATGTCTCATTGCCTTAATATTGTCGATGTTTGCCTAAAAAGTTAATAATTAGCGGGCTTGCCTAGTTCCTAATATTAGGCGCCATCACGACTCCCAACGATTGGAAATTTGGGTTGTGACAGGAACATAGCATCAGTTTAATCACTCAATATAGATATAATACAATGAGGACTCGAAACTTACCTAAATCGAACAAAGAATGACGTTAAAGTGAGCCCAAATGAAGGCGGAAAATAGCAGCTACAGTTGGAGCTTTGTCAATTCCTGAGCAACAACAGAAGCAGGGTGATTTCCAGCCCAGTTAAGCCTCTTTTTGAGTTTCAATTTTGCCTTTCTAAATCCTTGTGTGTGCTTCTGAGTTTTCCTTCTTTCTCCCTGAATTGCGTGTGTATCTGTGAATTAGAGAGAGAAGGGAAGGCATGTGTAAAGGATTTAGGGGAGATGAGCGAGAGGAGTGAGTGTAGGTATGTGAGTGAAATGGTCCAGATCCGTGAGGTAAGCTAGTGAAGAAGAAGAATGAGGGGTCTAGTTTTTTTGGGTGGAAAAGGCGCTCCTCCCATCTAAAAGGGGAAGGTCCGATTATGTCTACAATCTGATCTTCCTCTAGGTTTTAAGGAAAGGGGGTTTTAATATAGGGATATGGGAACTGGGATTTTGGGCTTGAAGGCATTTGGATCATTGTGAAGCTTGCCCAATTCGGAATTTAAGGCAAAACCAACACTTTTTTGTTTATTGGACCTTTCAAAAATGGCCACATTAATTCTAATTGAATTTATTTTTGCAAAAGAGCTAATTAATTCAACTAATTGATTAAAGCTAATGTATATTTTTTGTGATTTTTGTTTGATAATGCAATTAAATCAATACAATTAATTCCTAAATGCGAATTAGACCTAAGATGGCATGGAATAAAAATGTGATAATTTTTATGATTTTTCTTATGATTTTTAAAATATTAAAGATGAATGGAATGCAACTAAATAAAGAAAAAACTCCTAAAATTCACCAAAATTATTTCTGGTCTATTTTTTAGGAGTTATTTCCATGTAGGGCAAAAATTAGGTGCTCACAGCTGCCCCTCTTTGCTCGAAAATATAAAGAGTTTTTGGGTAAAGATAAAGTGAGCAACTACAAGCAATTTTTGCCTGTTTGAAACTCCATTTGGAAGCATTTTGAAAAAGTTTGACCGAACCTTGTTTCGAAGGTTACCTACATATCCTTGGCTATAAAGGAATCAGGTCGTTGTAGTTCTAAAAGTTTTGGTAGTTGGGACTGCCGAGAAACTGTGATTTCATTGTTGTTGTTGTTTATTGCTTGCTGAGCTCCTTATTAAACCAAAATAAAAAATGAAAAGCTAAACTAACTAAGTCTATCAACTACGAGTTACAATATTCATATCTATAAACATTCTAAAGCTTGATCTTAAGTCTTGGCTGGTTCTTCCTGCAGACTCTGATCTGAATCTTGATTCTCGTTAGCTGCAACCGTGGGTTCATTTTTCTTTAGCTTTTCGGATCAAAGCGGGACATGTAAAACTTGTGACTTCAATCATATCTTGATCAGTCCGCATCTTTTCTCCGCTTCTACACTTAGAGTTTGCTTCTTTTCTTGTTCTTCTTTTCTTTTATTCTGGATCGAGACTTCTTCTTTTGGTCATCTCAAAACTTGTGCATCAAGGTAAAATCCTGCTCAGGATCCAAAGCAAAAAAACAAACAAAAATTTTCTGCCCCAATTTTCACTAGAAAATTTTCGTGAGTTATTGTAACAAAAATCTAAACTACTTCTTTATTGAAAGCAATAAAATCAGGATTGTGTATCCTTGAGAAAAAAAGATTAGGGAGTAGAGACCATATATCTAAAATAAAATCAATTGGGGATTGGAGGCCCTAACTTGGAAAGATTACCAAGTATGATGCATCAACTAAGGAATGAGACCCTATGTTGGAAAAGATTACCAGGTTATGCTGGCATCAGCTAGAGAGTGGGACATTATGTTGGAAAATATTACCAGGTTATGCTGGCATCAGCTAGGGAGTTGGGCCCTATGTTGGAAAACATTACCAGGTTATGCTGGAAAAATTATCAGGTTATGCCAAAAAAGTCATCGGATTATGCCGGAAAAGTGCTCGAATTATGCCAAGAAAGTCATCGAATTATATGCCGGAAAAGTCATCGGGTTATGCCGGGAAAGTCACCGGGTTATGCCGAAAAAGTCCTTTAGTTATGCCAAGAAAGGCATCGGGTTATGCAGGAAAAGTCATCGGGTTATGTCGGTAAAGTTATCAGATTATGCCGGAAAAGTCATTGGGTTATGCCGGGTAAGTCATCGGGTTATGCCGAAAAAGTTATCGACTTATGCCGGGAAAGTCATCGGGTTATGCCTAAAGAGCCATCGGGTTATGCCGAAAAAGTCATCGGGTTATGCCGGAAAAAGTCATCGAGTTATGCCGGAAAAGTCCTCCGGTTATTTCGGGAAAGGTTATCGGGTTATGCCGAAAGTCATCGGGTTATGTTGAAAGTCATCGGGTTATGTCGAAAAAGTCCTCAAATTATGCTGGGAAAGTCATCGGGTTATGCCGGAAAAGTCATCAGATTATGCCAAAAAAGTCTTCGGGTTATGCCGGGAAAGTCATCGGGTTGTGGCAGAAAAGTCATCAGGTTATACCGAAAAATCATAGGGTTATGGCAAAAAATCATCGGTTTATGCCGGAATTAACTAGGGAGGTTATGTTGGCATCGACAAGGAAATGGGACCCTATATTGGAAAAGATTACCAGATTATGCTAGCATCAGCTAGGGAGCGGGACCCTATGTTGGAAAAGATTATGAGGTTATGCTGGCATCAGCTAAGGAATGGGACCCTATGTTGCTATGATTTTGAAATTTTCTTCTTCTTTCTTTTCATTTCATTTTTTTTATTTAACAAAATGAGTAAAAATGCAGGAAAGAATTTGGAGGAGACTTCCCTTTTGGATTGATTATTGCTGCAAAGTTATTTCTAGACCTTTGCGTAGTTTCTTTTTTATTGCACCTACTTCTTGTAAGGTTGCTTTGGATTGCACTTGTTTCCTGTTTTCAAATAAAGAACAATTGTTAGTTTGAAATGGTGGTTGGTTTTGCGTCCTTGATTGTTTCAATCACGTGATCTCAACCCGACTTCTTTGATGAAGATCTCAACTGCAACTGCTTTTTCCCTGAGGACCGATTTCGTTTCAGGCCCTAGAGAACCTCTAGTTTTTTCAGACTTTGCCATGACGGTTGCTCGGTGGAACTCAACCTTATCGACTTTATTTTGCATTCTTAGGCCTTTCCCTTTTGACATCTTTTTTTTCTCTTTCTTTTTCTTTTTATTTTTTTACTTTGGAGCATTGGGGAACTTTTTGCTCCTTAAACTTTGTCGCAACGGCTAGTCGCATGGGACTTAACCTTTTTTAACTTTATTTTGCCTTTATAGACCTTTCATTTCTGGCTTCTTTCTTCCAGCTTCAATTTCAAGCATTTGGGGTAACTTTGCTTTTCAAACCTTTGCCAAGATGGTTAGTCACGTGGGACTAGACCTTTGCCAAGATGGTTAGTCACGTGGGACTTGACCTTTTCAACTTTATTTGCCTTTATAGGTACTTCAATTTGATTTTATCCTTCCAAGACTTTTCAATTTCAAAACATTAGCCACTATGGCCAGTCGAAGTCGACTTGATGCTATTGACGAGGTTGGGTGCCTTATTGCACATTAGCTCGCATCAAATGAGAACCCTGTAAATCAGTCTTGCCATCCCTTAACTGTCTTAGTTCCAAAATAAAGTTAGACCGAAAGGGATTCAAAGGAAAAACAAACAACGGAATGGATAAATGAATTTAGACAAAAGGTATCCCTACTGGGGAAAGGAAAGAATGACTTATCTGGAGTACATGCGGACTTCAATGAACATGATATGCCTTTTGGACTGGATGCGTGATCCGTGAAAATCGTCTGACTCTAAGAAATTCATCACAACTTTGCCTGGAAACCGAGAAACCTTGCCCAGGACTGCATCAATGTCGGTGACTGGAGGTCCTCTATTTCAATCAGTGGTGCCATTTGCGGGTTTCACGAGCTGACCTCTCTCATTTCTCTTCTCACTATCGCCTTATAGTGTTCTTTGAGAGTTTTCACTAACAAAACTCTCTCATTTTTATTTTTTTTTCTTACTGTCGCCTCACGGTGCCCGTGTGGGTTTTCACCAATAAGACTCTCTCATTTTATTTCTCTTTTTTGGTTGTATCAGATCCAAATGTCTGTATCCTCCAATTCTTAAATATTCTCACAGACTGATCGGAAGGACTTGAATGGATTTGGGTAAATATGATTTGGACTGAATTACAACTTTGGAACCATTCAGGCGGGATCATCGTCGAACCATTATAACATCTACCCCAGTTTCACTTTTGGGAAATTTAAATTTTTATTTTGGTGTGACTGAACCCCATAAAGAGGCTGCCTACATATCCTTTCGGAATCAAGTTGAACGTAGTTCAGGAAACTTTATTTTTGATTTTCTTTTATTTTTCTTCTATTTTGTTTTGTTTTATCTTTCTTTTTCCTTTTTCATCATTTTTTTCATTTTCTTTTTGCATTTTCTTCCTTTTTTGTATCTTTCTTTTCTTCTCTTTTTTCCTTTTTCATTTCATTTTTTTTTAATTTTTTTCTTCAATAACACTTTCAGGTTCCAAAGAGGGTAGTCAAAGAATAGGAGCCGGCTCAAAGGGTTTGCAAAGGGTTGAATATTTGGATAGTGAGAAAGAAAGCTTTCTTCATCCCAATCGGAGAACATTAATACTATATAGAGGATCCAACATAGTACCTTTTGACTGCATTTGCATTGACAGTTATTTTAGGGACATTTCCTTCGGTGCGTCCCAAGTACAACGCACTCTTGTATGGACCTTTCCAATCAGGAACCAATTTTCCTTCAGCTGTCCAACTCTTTGTTTTATTTCCTTAAACTTATTTTCATTGCATTTTGATTCTTGATTCATTATTTCAAAGTCTGACAACGTTTTAGGATATGGGCACGAAGTCAGCAAGCATGTCATGTTATTGAAATCTGCATTTAACAGAACTAAAAAGAGAATAAGAAAAGTGAAATTAAGAAAAGAGACATTCCTAGACAATGAAATATTAATTTCATTTGATTTTTGATTTTTTTTTTTTAATTTCAAAAGATAGAAGGGTTAACATCGGAAAGTAAGACCATAAAGTAAAACATCTGGATAACATCCCGAGATAATCCAGATGCAGAAAGGATAGTAAAATCGGTTACCGAGACTCCCGTCCGATGGGGAACTTTCAGGCTTGGTGATCGTCTTTCGGCTTTTCTTATTTTTTGGCAATGGCTGCAATAGCCTTCAGTGCCGGGTCAAATTCCTCATCTTCACAAATCATTCCGACTATTGGCCCAGTGTTATGAGCAGGCAACAGATTGTTCATCACATCAGGAGCTTATTCATCTCGAAAAATGATTCTTTCAGCTTCAATCAAGTCTTCAACTACCCTTTTAAGGGTCTAACAGTCCTCCGTACTGTGTCCTACTACTCCAGAGTGATATACACATCTAGCATCATCTCGGTGCAAGGGGGACTCGGGGTTCGGCCGGTTCAAGGACACTGGCTGCAATAGATCTAGCCTGTTAGCTTTTGGAACAAGCTTGAATATGATTCACCAATAGGGATGAACTGATTCTTTCTGAAAGGCCCTCTTGGGCGAGGATTGTACTGGGGAATATTTGGTTGGGGATTATATGGAGCTTGGTAAGGATGGACATTTATGGTAGGTGGAGCTCGGTTCTGTGTATGATGTTGTGGTCGCGTGTAAGGTTGCGCGTTCATCACCGCATAAGGAGGTGGTGCCACGGCATAAGCAGCATTTTTAAGGGGATAATAATGTTGAGGGACCTCAGGAAGCATATATGATTGGCTGAATGACATGCGGGCCCCTCTCGAGCTGGAAGCCATCACAGCTCATCCTTCTCTCCCGTTTCCATATATCAAACCCTCTAAACCAAATTTAACATCTTGTGATGTGGCTTTAAAAGCAGCATGACTCAAGATTCACCCGTTTTTAGCCACTTTCTACCATTTCCCAATTTTGATAGCCTCAGCAAATGGCTTTCCCATAGCGGACATTTATGTTCTGGAAGTAGTCCACCTCTTGGGCTTGTAGAAAGACCGTGACCATTTCAATTTCATCCATTGGAGGCTTTACCCTGGCAGCTTGCTCACGCCATTTGACAGCATATTCACGGAAGCTTTCCGCTGTTTTCTTTTTTAAATTGGATAAAGATTTCTGTCGGGAGCGATGTCCACATTATATTGGAACCGACTGACAAAATCTTGGTCCATATCATCCCACAAGTGCCAATGGGTAATTTCTTTATCCGTATACCACTCAGAAGCGACTCCGGTGAGGCTTTCACCAAAATAGGTCATTAGCAACTCCTCTTTTCTACCAGCACCTCTCAACTGGTTATAGTATCATTTCAGCTGAGCGACCGGGTCTCTGTGCCCGTCGTACTTTTCAAATTTTGGCATCTTGAAGCCAGCTGGAAGGTGGACATGGGGAAACATACAGGGGTTAGAGTAAGAGACATTCTTTTGGCCACTCAGACCTTGTATGTTTTTCAGGATTTGTTCCATGCTCTTCATTTTTCGAGCCATTTCCTCTTGCTCAGGATTTTTAACAACATTTTCTTGCTCCACGAGAGATCATATTGCGGAGGTTGAGTGAGAGTATGGGGTCCCATATGCTATTTCTGACTGATGTTGTGGACCTTGAAAGGTGAACATTGGAGGCTCAACATATGGCCGTGGTAAAGTTGGTTGTGCTCTGGTGCAGACTGGTGCTGTAGAGAACAATATTGGAGGTGCCCAAGAAATTGGCGCCTGGGGGCGAACCACATAAGGCATGCGAGGAACATTGAACGGCATTGGAGGGTGCCCGCATGGGATGAGCGGATTGGGCACAGGGGCATTGATAACCTCACCTGACCTGGGGATCAACTCAGGGAACCCATGGATTGCATTTGGCGGTTCCCTACCATTAGACAAGGCATCCCACATTTCCAATATGCAGAGACGCAATATCCTATTCTCTTCAGCAGCTGCTGATTCTAGTTGTGGAATAGCCGGTGTTGGGCTATCCTCAGGATCGATGATTTGGAGATGGTTTTAAGAGGCCATAGGAACCTTTCCTTTGGATCTTGTGAAATAAGGATGGGAAGCCAGATTACCAACAAAACCAACCACCTGAACAGAACCCGGCTAATTTGCACACCCAACAACCTGTTAGTTTTGAGATGTTTAACAGATATGAAATCGCATATTGGGATACAATATACCTAGACAGTTAAACGTTTCTACTATGTGTTTGAACGAGTTGCATGTTTCATCCCGGCCTTAATTAACCCCTTTTTTTTCAATATGCACCTCTTTTCTTCATTTTTGCTTCTCTCTAATCACTCTTATTTTTGTTTTGTTTCTGTCGCCCTTCTATTTTGGCACTCTTTTTTTTCACTATTTTCTTTTTTTTTCCTCTCAATTTTTCTTTCTTTTTTTCAGTTTAATTTTCACTCAATTTATTTTATGGCTATAATCGAATACGATGGGGATTGCCTACGTATCATGGCGCCGCATAAATAAGATCTTGCGTAGTTCGGGAAGATTGAGAATGGAGAAAATAAGCTAACCTTTTTTTTTAATTTTTATAAAACTTAGACCATGAAATCTTTTTAAAAAAAAATATTTTTGTTTGTTTTTTTGGTTTTGTTTTTCTTTTTAGAATTTTCGAAAGAAATGCTTTAAAAGAAGAAAGGAAATGTTATTTTTTTGGATTTTTTATTTTGATTTTTCTTTTAATTGAAAGAAAGACTTCTAAACATTCCTTTTCTTTTGATTTGAACTTTAGGAATTTCAAAAGTAAAAGGAAAATATTTTTGTTTGAATTTTCATTTGTTTTGTCTTTTTGGGGATTTTGGATATTGCCTCTTAATTTTTGAAAGAGGGACTTTTAAGAAAGAAATTTGGATTTCTGAATTTTTATTTATTTATTTATATTATTTACAAAAGTACTTCTAAAGAAAAGCGAAAATATTTTTGGACTTCAATTTTTCAAAAATAATTTTTTTTTTTGAAAGAAAGACTTTTAAATAAGGAAAAGAAAAAAAATTATTCTGTTTTTTTTTTTTGAATTTTTGGGAAAAGACTTCTTAAAAAGGTTAAAAAAATTGATTGTTTCTTTTTTTGGATTTTGATTTGACTTGTGGATTTTCGAAAGGACTTTTAAGAAAATATTTTGGATTTCTGAGTTTCTCTTCTTTTTTTAAAATTTCTGAAAGTACTTTTAAATGAAAACAAAAATATTTTTGGGACTTTTATTTCTCAATTTTTTATGGACATTTACAAAAGAAAGACTTCTAAAGAAGAAAAGAATATTTTTGGATTTTGTTTCTGATTTTTTTTGGATTTTTTATTTTTGAAAAAATACTTCAAAATGAAGGAAACCTGTATTTTGGATTTTAATTTTTGATTGATTTTCATTTTTATTTCTATTTCCAGTATGAAAAGACTTCAGAAAGAAGGAAACTATTTTTTGAGTTTAAATTTTGTTTTTGTTTTTTTTTTTTTAATTTTCTAAGGAAGGAATTAAAGGAAATTGTTTTTTTTTAGATTTTTTAAAAGTGGGGCCGGAACCGATTAGGTTTGCCTACGTATCTCACATCTTGTGAGAATTAGACCCACGTAGTTTGATCAGTTTTAACGGAATAGAGGAAACATGACTTATTTTTAAATGACCTTTCTTTATCTACTTTTCTCTTCTCTTTTTTTTTCCAGAGTTTCAGGATTTTTGAATACCTGGATTTTCAGAATCGGTTGTTTTTCTTTCCTACCTCACTCTTCTTCTTCTTCTTTCTTTTTCTTTTCTTCTTTTTTTTATTTTATTTCCCTATTCTAGAAGCCGGTCAACATGCAATTCGAAACAAACAGATACGCAAGTAGCACGTAAGATGCATCAGGATGGTCTTTTAGTTTGGCTACACTTGTCCTAGACGGACTCAACCCCTGTATTGAGTCCCCAAAGTCAGATGCACATGATGCAAACAAACGTACCTACTAGGGATCTGGTATGAGGATATGTTATTCTAGGTTTAAAAACCTGGGTGTATTGTTCTAAACCTATCTTACCCAAGCGGACAGCTCGAGCCAAGGAGGAAGCGTACCGGGAATACAGAAGCTTCACCAGCTTTGTAACTTGTCCGAACCTCATTCTAAAATTGAGATATGACTCTAACAGAAAAGAGATCACACGAAGTGCACACTTCCCAGATGATTTAGAAGACTCAGGGAGAAGAGGGTTTCGTAATAATTTATATATAATCCAAACAATATCAAAGCAATAAAAAGCGGTATTTAGCACATTAGGCTCAAACATGTAAAACACAGATAATAAATAAATCCAAGTATAACAGTTATTCTAAGCTCAAATTTTTGAACCCTGAACCAGAAGTTCTAGGTTCTTTGATCCCCAGCAGAGTCGCCAGAGATGTCACACCTCCTTTTTACCCGCAGGGGCGGACATAAGGGAGTTTTTTCAATTAAAGTGAAATAAATCAAAATGGGTTTATTTTATTTATTTTCAGAGTCGCCACTTGGAATAGTTTATTTGGTGTCCCAAGTCACCGGTTTATTTTAAATCCCAAATCTATGAGAATTTTGACTTTATTTAAAAGTCTACGAAACCAGAAATCTTAGGTAAGGAATTCTGTTAATTGGGGCAAAGGTGTTAGGCATTGTAACGACCTGACTGGTCGTTTTACATTTTTGAACCCCGTTCCCTTAAATAAAACTTTTTGCACTTGCTTTAGCTAATTTATGACTTGTGAAGACGGGGGGTTCGGAAGTTAGAAGAGTTTTGAGAAAGAATAAGTATAGTTGCTTCTTTATGTTTCCTTAAAAAGGCCAAGTTTGACTCGGTCAATATTTTGGGGAAACGGACCCGAAATCTTGATTTGACAATTTTTTAGGGTCCGTGAAAAAATATGGGACTTGGGCGTATGCCCGGAATTAAATTCCGAGGTCCCTAGCCCGAGTAATGAATTTTTATGTGAAATTGTTAAGTTTAAGTTTTAAAGATTTAAATAAACAAAGAAATCATTGTTTTCCTAGGTATCGGTTTCGTATTTCGATTCTAAAACTTAATACAAGTCCGAAATATCAGTTAAGACTTACCCGTAAAATTTGGTGTCAATCCGAGTACTTTAAGGGCATTTTGACCCGTTGGAGGAGAATTAAGAACTTGAAGTTCAATGATTTGATTCATTTGGTTTTGGGGGTTGATTGCTCGATTTAGCGTTGTTTTGAGTGTTTCGAGGGTTCGAGTAGGTCCGCCTCATGATTTCAGACTTGTCGGTATGTTCGGGCGGGGCCCGGGAGCCCCGAGCGTCAAATGGTCGAGGTTCGAGTGAAGTTGGAAATTTATAAAGGGATGGGATTTTTGCTGCTTCTGTCATAACCGCATCTGCGGTTCATGGGCCGCAGAAGTGGGACCGCATATGCGGTCCAATTATCACGAAAGCGGAAGGGGCCAGGCCCAGGGGAAACCGCAGAAACGGACCCCTGACCGCAGAAGCGGTCCATCAGCCCCAGGCCCAGAACCGTAGAAGCGGTGGGCTTTCCGCTTAAGCGGACTCACAGAATCGAGGTTTACACCGCAGAAGCGGCCCAGGCCCCCTTGCCCATTTCCGCAAAAGCATCTCCTGACCGCAGAAGCGGAACCCGCATAAGCGGGAATCCTTCCGCAGAAGCGGAAATCACTGGGGACAGAAGGGTTCATTAATACGAACCCAAACTCATTTCTCTCACATTTCTCTCAACACTTGGGCGATTTTGGTGATTCCAAAGAGGAGGGTTCAACATAACATTTCAAGGTAAGTAATCCCCACTCACTTTTAGTTCAAATACATAAACACTAGGTAGATTTAACACTAAAAATTATGTAAAATCAAGGGGTTAGAGCTAGACCTAGGGTTTAATAAAAAACTAAAATTTAATCATGTAATTTGCCATGTAATGAACTAGAAATCATATATTTGTGATCCTTAGGTGATAGAGAACAACTTCCTTCGAAAAATCTCGGAATCCGGGCATGTGGGCCCAGGGTCGGAATTTAGGAAACTTATGGGAGAGGTTGAGAAATCACTTAAATAGTTAGAATTCAACCTTGTGAGCCTTTATTGACTAGTTCTTACTTTGTTTGATTAGTTTGAGATTGTTCGGTTTCGAATTAAAGACTTGGGCTCGTTCTTGGAACTTAGAAGTGCACTTAGGAGCAAGGTGAGTCTCATTTCTAACCTTGTAAGAGGGAAATTTCCCCATAGATATAATAAATAACCAAATAGCTTTATATGCGGGGGCTACGTACGTACCAGGTGACGAGAGTCCGGGCGTAGCGACTTTATGACAGTCCGAGTAGTCTAGGATCCTAAAGCATGTTATATGTGAAATATCTATAATCTTGTTGGCTGTTGAATTGTTTAGATCCTAACGAGTTGGACACTAAAATTCTAAAGGGATTCAATTTCATTTATTCTGAAATTATTAAAAGAGAATTGATTTGTACTTGGAAGAACATGTATTTTTATGTGTATATGCGTCGCATGTATGATTCGTGAGCGGGGTGATTGTGATTTACATTTTACTGTGTCGCACGTATGATTCGCGAGCAGGGTAATAGATGCATCTAAGGTTTGAGTTGTTCGACCCTCGGCAGTGCACATTTACTTTTCTGTTGGATCGGGTCGTATGTTCCTCGATGGTTATTTGTGTATGAGTTATCTAGCTTCTACTTGTGGTTAAAATTCTAGATTTGCTTAAATATTTAAATATGAATGAACACACTCTATGAAAGGTTAAAGGAAGAATTTCTATTTCATACTTGGAAGATTTATGACTTGAGGGGTACCTGCCTGTTTAAATGATTCTCATTGTTTCTTGACCTTAGTAAGTATCAAGTCGACCTCTTGTCTCTACTTCTTCGAGATTAGGCGGGATGCTTACTGGGTACTTATTGTTTATGTACTCATGCTATGCTTCTATACTTAAATGTACAGGATTTGAGGCAGGTGGATCTGGACACTACTCTGTTGCGCATCAGTGAGCACCCTTGGGACTTCTACGGTGAGTTGCTTCTCCTTCATACCGATCCGCAGCCGAAGAAGTCTTTCCCTGTATTTTTGTTCTGTCTATCCTGATTCAGACATTAGGATAGTATATTATTCATTTGTTTATATTCTACTAGTTGCCCGTAGCTTGTGACACCAGGTTCTGGCACACACAGTGGTAGACGTTATTTTGGGTTGTATAGTTGTCTTTACATTTCATTGATCTTTACTGGTTTTTAACTTTAAATTGGGAAAAATCTATTATTATGGTTTTTGGCAAAGGTAAAATGAGAATTTAATCATACTTCCGCGTTGGCTGGCCTGACAAATGGTGTCGGGCGCCATCATGACCTATTATGGAAATTGGGTCGTGACAACATTGTATCAGAGCGCTAGGTTCACGTAGGTCTCACAGTGTTATGGGGAAAACCTAATAGAGTCTTGTAGATCTGTACGGAGACGTCTTTATTTATCTTTGAGAGGCTATAGGGTGTTAGGAAAGACTGTTCTTTATTCATTTTCCATCATGCAGTGGTCAGTGTACTAATTTCCTCTTCTATTCTCTCACAGATGGTGAGGACTCGTACTGCCGATGTTTCGGACCCGGGAGGAGCTGCTCCCCCTGTTGCTAGAGGCCGAGGTAGAGGCAGGGGGAGGGCACCAGCCCGTGGTAGGGGATGAGGGCATCCCAGGGCTATTCCAGTTGCACCACCGGGAGACCCTACGAGGGATCCCACTATTGAGAAGCAGGGCGAGGTGACCGCAGCTGTGCCTACTCCATCGGATTTCATGACTACGCCAGGATTTCAGGAGGTCATGAACCGTATGCTTCGGTTCATGGACACCATGACTCATAATGGTTTATTTCCAGCAGACCCAGCTGCTTCGCAGGTAGGAGGGGGGCACAGACCCCTACTGCTCAGGCTCCAGGTCATGCAGCTACGGTATATCAGACTCCGGGTGCACTGCCCGCAGAGGGGGTTCAGCCAGTTAATGCAGCGGCACCCCAGCCTAGGCCAGCTGTGGAGTTCGATCCGCAGAAGTTACCTGACAGATGGACTAGACTTTACCCTCCAATCTTCGGGGGTGAACGTCATGAGGATGCCCAGGACTTTATTAACAGGTGCAGGGATAGACTGCATAACATGAGGATATTGGAGTCGCATGAAGTCGACTTTACTACTTTTCAGCTTAAGGGCAGGGCCCGTAGATGGTGGCAGTCCTATGTACATAGCAGGCCAGCAGATTTTCCTCCCCTCACCTGGGGTCAGTTCACTCAGTTATTCCTTGATCGGTACATTCCACCCTCTGAGAGGGAAGAGCTGCATCATCAGTTTAAGCATCTAGAGCAGGGTCAGATATCAGTGACTGATTATGAGGCGAGGTTCTCACAGCTGTCCCGCCATCCACTCATGATACTTCCCGTAGAGACAGAGAGAGTACGGAGGTTTGTTGCGGGATTACACCCCACTATCCGATATGGTATGGCCCGAGAGGTAGAGATGGGCACAGGGTACCAGCTAGTGATTGAGATCGCCCGCAGGATTGAGGGCTACCGTATGAGAGGTAAAGTGCAGATTTTGCAGGACAAGAGGGCCAGATTCTCCGGGGAGTTCAGAGGTGCCCCAGCTAGGGGTAGAGGTCAGTTCGGGAGGGGTCAGCCCAGTAGGTCCCCATACTCAGCACCACCACCCCCTCTCCGAGGTGCTCTAGCTAGGACTTATTTCAGTGTGATGCCAGAGAGTTCTTACCGCCCACCAGCCATTCAGGGTCCTTTCGGCGGGTATTCTGGTTATCAGGGTTCTTCTAGTGCTCACCCCAGCACCACACCAGAGAGTTCGTATCGCCCATCGGCCATCCAGGGGTCTTCTAGTGGGTATTCAGGTCAGCAGGCTCAGACTTCAGGGCATCGGGCTATGGTACCGAGAGGGTGTTACGAGTGTGGAGATCCAGGTCATATGAAGAGGATTTGTCCCAAACTTCGGGGCAAGGCGGTGCAGCAGGGTCAACAGTCCATGCTTCCAGCACCGGCTACCCAGCCATCTAAAGGTGGAGGGCAGACTGGTAGAGGCCGTCCCCAGGGTGGAGGCCAGACAGGGAGAGGTCAGCCAGCCACTACTCCGTTAGGTAGAAGCAAGATCGCCGGTGCTCCGGCTAGGTTCTATGCTCTTCCAGTTAGGCCAGATGCATGGGCCTTAGATAGCGTTATCACAGGTATTATTTTCGTCAGCGGTAGAGGTGCTTCAGTATTGTTTGATCCAGGGTCTACTTATTCATATGTGTCATCTCTATTTTCTTGATTCCTGGTCACTTCTCCTGAGCCTTTGGGTGTTTCTATTCATGTGTCCACTCCTGTGGGTGATTCTGTGGTTGTAGATCGGGTCTACCGGTCTTGTGTAGTTACCTTCTGTGGGTTTGAGACCAGAACAGATCTTCTGTTGCTCGATATGATCGATTTTGAGGTTATCCTGGGCATGGATTGGTTATCTCCATATCACGCCGTTCTAGATTGCCATGCCAAGACTATTTCACTAGCGATGCCAGGGTTGCCGAGATTAGAGTGGAAGGGTTCCGCAGTTGATGCACCTAGCAGGGTTATTTCTTTCCTGAGCGCTCAGCGCATGGTAGAGAAGGGGTGTTTGGCTTATCTAGCTTATGTGAGAGACACCACCGCAGAGTCTCCGACGATTGAGTTAGTGCCAGTAGTCCGAGAGTTTGCCGACATTTTTCCTTCTGATCTTCCTAGCATACCTCCGGATCGTGATATTGATTTCTGTATTGACTTGGCTCTAGGCACTCAGCCTATATCTATCCCACCATACCGTATTGTTCCTATGGAGCTGAAAAAGCTGAAGGAGCAGTTGGAGGAGTTGTTAGCAAAGGGGTTTGTTAGGCCTAGTGTATCGCCTTGGGGTGCACCAGTGCTATTCGTGAAGAAGAAGGATGGGACTATGCGGATGTGTATTGATTACTGCCAGTTGAACAAAGTCACCATCAAGAACAAGTATCCATTGTCCCGTATTGATGACTTGTTCGATCAGTTGCAGGGTGCTAGGGTGTTCTCTAAGATCAACTTGAGGTCAGGGTATCATCAGCTAAAGATTCAGGATTTTCCAAAAACTGCATTCAGGACTAGGTATGGCCACTATGAGTTCCTGGTGATATCCTTTAGCTTGACTAATGCTCCAGCGGCATTTATGGATTTGATGAACAGGGTGTTCAGGCCTTATATTGATTCTTTTGTCATTGTTTTCATTGACAACATCTTGATATACTCACGTAGCCTGGGGGAGCACGAGCAGCATTTGAGACTAGTGCTTTAGACCTTGCGAGAACAGCAGCTTTATGCTAAGTTCTCCAAGTGTGAGTTTTGGCTAGAGTCAGTAGAATTCTTGGGGCATATAATGTCAGAAGAGGGTATTAAGGTGGATCCCAAGAAGATTGAGGCAGTTCGGAGTTGGCCACATCCTACTTCAGTGACCGAGATCAGGAGCTTCTTGGGGTTAGCAGTCTATTACCGGCGATTCGTGCAGGGCTTTTCATCTATTGCATCACCTCTGACCAGGTTGACCCAAAAGGGTGCCCCGTTCTGTTGGTCCGATGATTATGAGGAGAGCTTCCAGAAGCTCAAGACGGCTTTGACTACGGCACCAGTTCTTGTATTGCCTTCCAGTTCAGGGATGTATATAGTGTATTGTAATGCTTCTCGCATTGGCTTGGGATGTGTATTGATGCAGGAGAAGCGAGTTATTGCATATGCTTCACGTCAGCTGAAGATTTATAAGAAGAATTACCCTGTGCACGATTTGGAGTTGGCAGCGATTGTTCATGCTCTTAAGATATGGATGCACTATTTGTATGGAGTGTCATGTGAGGTTTATACAAACCATCGTAGCTTGCAGCATTTGTTCAAGCAGAGGGACCTTAATTTGAGGCAGCGCGGGTGGCTTGAGTTACTAAAGGATTATGACATCACCATTCTTTATCATCCAGGTAAGGCGAATGTGGTCGCGGATGCCTTGAGCAGAAAGGCGGAGAGTATGGGTAGCTTGGCATTCATTCCTGCTGAGATGAGACTATTAGCTTTGGACATTCAGTCTTTAGCTAACAAACTTGTGAGATTGGACGTTTCGGAGCCCAGCCGGGTCCTAACATGTGTGGTTGCTCAGTCTTCATTATTAGGGCAGATTAAGTTTCGACAGTTCGATGATCCACATTTGGCGGTTCTTAGGGAGACGGTGCTTCAGGGGGTGCCAAGGAGATTTCTATTGGCGATGATGGTATGTTACGGCTTCAGGGCCGTGTATGCGTTCCTAATGTTGATGGCTTGAGAGAGAGGATTCTAGAAGAGGCCCATAGTTTGAGGTATTCCATCCATCTGGGCGCCACGAAGATGTATCGTGACCTGACAGCACTACTGGTGGCGGAGGATGAAGAAGGACATAGTGGGGTATGTTGCTAGATGTTTGAATTGCCAGCAGGTCAAATATGAGCACCAGAGGCCAGGTGGCCTACTTCAGCAGATGCCCATTCCGGAAAAGAAGTGGGAGCGCATTACTATGGATTTTGTGGTTGGGTTGTCGCGGACTCAGCGGAAGGTTGATTCAGTGTGGGTTACTGTGGAGAGGTTGAGCAAGTCGGCCCACTTCATTCCAGTGGTGACTACTTATACGGGGGAGAGATATGCTCAGATTTACATTCAGGAGTAGTCAGGTTGCACGGTGTGCTGGTTTCCATCATATCGGACAGAGGCCCTCAGTTCACTTCCTATTTCTGGAGAGCTGTTTAGAGTGAATTGGGGACCCGCTTAGAGCTCAGCACGGCATTCCATCCTCAGACCGACGGGCAGTCGGAGCGGACAATTCAGATTTTAGAGGATATGCTTAGAGCATGTGTGATCGACTTTGTAGGGCAGTGGGATCAGTTCTTGCCCTTGGCAGAGTTTGCATACAATAATAGCTATTAGTCCAGCATAGAGATGGCCCTG
Organism: Nicotiana glauca; assembly: GCA_026770625.1. NCBI lineage: Eukaryota > Viridiplantae > Streptophyta > Magnoliopsida > Solanales > Solanaceae > Nicotiana > Nicotiana glauca. Next base: position 44,792 of record MU686016.1, on the reverse strand, counting down.
TATGAGGCATTGTATGGTCGGCGTTGTCGTTCTCCTATTGGGTACTTTGAGCCTGGTGAGGCTAAGTTACTTGGCATATATTTGGTACAGGATGCCTTGGATAAAGTAAATTTGATTCAGGAGAGGCTCCGCACAGCTCAATCCAGGCAAAAGAGTTACGCGGATCAGAAGGCATGTGATATATCATTCACGATTGGCGAGAAGGTTCTCTTGAAATTCTTGCCAATGAAGGGCATTATGAGATTTGAGAAGAAGGGAAAGCTAAGCCCAAGGTTTATTGGCTCCTTTGAGGTATTGAGGCAAGTTGGAGAGGTTGCCTATGATCTTGCTTTATCTCCTAGTTTATCAGGAGTTCATCCAGTCTTCCATGTATCGATGCTTTAGAAGTATCATACCGACTATTCACATGTGTTGGATTTCAGTACCATTCAGTTAGATGAGAGCTTGGGCTACAAGGAGGAGCCAGTTGCCATTGTTGATAGGCAGGATCGCTATTTGAGGTCCAAGAGGATTTCTGCGGTAAGAGTCCAGTAGAGGAGCCAACCGGTCGAAGAGGCGACCTGGGAGTCCGAGGAGGACATGCTGAGCCGATATCCCCACTTATTCAGCAGTCTATGTATTTTTCTATGTCCATTCGTGGATGAACATTTGTTTAAAAGGTGGATAATGTAATGACCCGACTGGTCATTTTGCATTTTTGAACCCTGTTCCCTTAAATAAAACTTTCCGCACTTGCTTTAGCTAATTTATGACTTGCGGGAACGGGTGGTTTGGAAGTTAGAAGAGTTTTGAGCTAGAATAAGTCTAGTTGCTTCTTTATGTTTCCTTAAAAAGGTCAAGTTTGAATTCGATCAACATTTTGGGGAAACGGACCCGGAATCGTGATTTGACAATTTGTGAGGGTCCGTGGGAAAATATGGGACCTGGGCGTATGCCCATAATCGAATTCCGAGGTCCCTAGCCCGAGTAATGAATTTTTATGTGAAATTGTTAAGTTTAAGTTTCAAAGTTTTGAATAAACAAAGAAATCATTGTTTTCCTAGGTATCGGGTTCGGATTTCGATTCCAAAACTTAGTCCGAAATATCAGTTAAGACTTACCCGTAAAATTTGGTGTCAATCCGAGTAGTTTAAGGGCGTTTTGACCTGTTGGAGGAGAATTAAGAACTTGAAGTTTAATGATTTGCTTCATTTGGTTTTGGGGGTTGATTCCTTGATTTAGAATTGTTTTGAGTGTTTCGAGGGTTTGAGTAGGTCCGCCTCATTATTTCAGACATGTCAGTATGTTCGGGCGGGGCTCGGAAGCCCCAAGCGTCAAATGGTCGAGGTTCGAGTGAAGTTGGAAATTTAGAAAGGGCTGGGATTTTTGCTGCTTCTATCATAACCGCATCTGCGGTTCTTGGGCCGCAGACGTGGTCCAATTATCACGGAAGCAGAAGGGGCCAGGCCCAGGGGAAACTGCAGAAGCGGACCCCTGACCGCGAAGCGGACCCCTGACCGCGAAGCGGTCCATCTGCCCCAGGCCTAGAACCGCAGAAGCGGTGGGCTTTCCGCTTAAGCAGACTCGCAGAAGCGAGGTTTAGATTGTAGAAGCGGCCCAGGCTCCCTTGCCCATTTCCGCAAAAGCGGCTCGTGTCCGCAGAAGCGGAACCCGCATAAGCGGGAATCCTTCCGCAGAAGCGGAAATCACTGGGAACAGAAGGATTCATTAATATGAACCCAAACTCATTTCACTCATATTTCTCTCAACACTTAGGCGATTTTGGTGATTCCAAAGAGGAGGTGTCAACATAACATTGCAAGGTAAGTAATCCCTACTCACTTTTAATTCAAATACATAAATATTAGGTAGATTTAACACTAAAAATTAAGTAAAATCAAGGGGTTAGAGCTAGAACTAGGGTTTAATAAAAAACTAAAATTTAATCATGTAATTTGCCATGTTATGAACTAGAAATCATATATTTATAATCCTTAGGTGATAGAGAACAACTTCCTTCGAAAAATCTCGGAATCCGAGCATGTGGGCCCGGGTTCAAAATTTAGGAAACTTATGGGAAAGGTTGGGAAATCACTTAAATAGTTAGAATTCAATCTTGTGAGCCTTTATTCACTAGTTCTTACTTCGTTTGATTAGTTTGAGATTGTTCGGTTTCGAATTAAAGACTTGGGCTCGTTCTTGGAACTTGGAAGTGCACTTTGGAGCGAGGTGAGTCTCCTTTCTAACCTTGTTAGAGGGAAATGTCCCCATAGGTATCATAAATAACCAAATAGCTTTATATGTGGGGGCTACGTACGTACCAGGTGATGAGAGTCCGTGCGTAGCGACTTTATGATAGTCCGGGTAGTCTAGGATCCTAAAGCATGTTATATGTGAAATATCTGTAATCTTGTTGGCTGTTGAATTGTTTAGATCCTAACGAGTTGGACACTAAAATTCTAAAGGGATTCAATTTCATTTATTCTGGAATTATTAAAAGAGAATTGACTTGTACTTGGAAGAACATGTATTTTTATATGTACTTGTGTCGCATGTATGATTCGCAAGCGGGGGGATTGTGATTTACATTTTGCCGCGTCGCACGTATGATTCGCGAGTGGGGTAATAGATGCATCTGTGGTTCGAGCCATTCGACCCTCGACAGTGCAAATTTACTTTTCTGTTGGATCGGGTCGTACGTTCCTCGGTGGTTATTTGTGTATGAGTTATCTAGCTTCTACTTGTGGTTAAAATTCCAGATTTGCTTAAATATTTAAATATGAATGAACACACTCTATGAAAGGTTAAAGGAAGAATTTCTATTTCATACTTGGAAGATTTATGACTTGAGTGGTACCTGCTTGTTTAAATGATTCTCATTATTTCTTGACCTTAGTAATTATCAAGTCGACCTCTCGTCTCTACTTCTTCGAGATTAGGTGGGATACTTACTGGGTACAAGTTGTTTATGTACTCATTCTACGCTTCTGTACTTAAATGTACAGGATTTGAGGCAGGTGGATCTGGACAGTACTCTGGTGCGCATCAGTGAGCACCCTTGGGACTTCTACGGTGAGCTGCTTCTCCTTCATGTCGATCCGCAGCCGAAGAAGTCTTTCCCTGTATTTTTGTTTTTGTTTATCCTGATTCAGACAGTAGTATATTATTTTATTATTTCGTTTATATTCTACTAGTTGCTCGTAGCTTGTGACACCAGGTTCTGGCACACACAGTGATAGACGTTATTTTGGATTGTATAGCTGTCTTTACTTTTCATTGATCTTTACTGGTTTATAACTTTAAATTGGGAAAAATCTATTATAAGGTTTTTTGCAAAGGTAAAATGAGAATTTAATCATACTTCCGCGTTGGCTGGCCTGATAAATGGTGTCGGGCGCTATCATGACCTATTATTAAAAATGGGTCATGGCAGGCATTCCCGAGTTTTGTGTTTCGAGCATGGTTGTTTAACTATCAATAATTGGCCTAATTATCTGATTAATTACATGTTTAGAATGTATTGTGAATTTTTATTCCTTTTAACGCTTTTAATTAATTATTTAACCACTTTTAGGATTTAGAAAATTATTTCTTGAACAAGTTAAGATTATCGTACACTTGCTGTTTTGGAACACACCGCAAACCACGCTACATGAAATACACCCGCAATTCGCGATATGTTTATTTTTATTATTGTTCGAAGTTATGATCGGGTCACACGACATGTACACCCGAATTGAGATTTATATATCGTGACCATGTTGTGGGAACCGTGTCCATAGTCACGACATTCATTTATTAATCGCGCCTAAAGAAAGATATGATATTCCTGATTTTTTTATTTTCTAAAGTTTGGTATTCTCGGTGACGGTCCAAGGCTTATTGAAAATATTTTTGCATGAAGGAACTAAAAAGATATATAACACAAAAATGCAAAGAGAAGAATCATATTTCATAGTCTTACAATCATCTTTAAAAAATAGCAGCTTCAGTTTAATGTTGTTGTCAAGACTCTCAGCTATTATTTGAAGGAAAAGAAGAGATAGTTTATCCTCAATTATAATTAACAATCAAGCTACTATAAGAGGCTGGTTTTCAGTATGCAAAATGTCATATTTAGAATTTGCAGCCTCGGATTCCCACTTCATCCGCAGTAACGACTGAGCTTAATTTTTCAAGAATATAGGCCATTATCGAAGAAAGATACACTAAAAAGGAATCACTCCATATTTCAAATTATTCTGAAATGGCACAACCATTATAGAAAAGACCGATTAAAGTAAAATTTCCTGTTGTGCAATAAACATTGAGCAGTGAAAGTGTTTGTCTTTATTAAATGGAAAGTTGTAAAGGTTCTCTAACCAATCACTCCTATTATTTGCACAATTGAATACTTATTTTGTGGAATTCTTTTGCAAAGCTGAATCCTTTCTTTATTTTGCTTCTATAACCAGACTGGTAATTATGAACTCAAAAATTATGAGGAATCATCAAGTACTACAATGTTCAGTATTATTTCTATAAATAAAACTTATATAAGGTGTAACTTGTAAGCCATAAAATAATAACTTTGAATAGATAATTCTCAGCATGTGACATAGCTGCTGAGGAAGAACTTTCTCTAAAAGGCTTAAATTGTTTCCTTATTTTTCTCATTCAAATTGCTGATGATTAAAGGTTCAAGATCATTTTTCTTAATTTGACCCAAATTCCAAATTCTAATCTCAATTAGCAGACATGGTTATATTCCTTATTGGTTCTAATATTTTACCTCAAATTTAGAAAATAAAACAAAACCTGCTACACATGATTTCAACTTCAGAAGAATAGAAATACCCATCTATCTCAAATGTTCAACAATCAAAAAATAAATACCCATCTATCTCAAATGTCAACAATCAAACTAACTAATCATGAATATTGAACTACAACTAATCATCAAAGACAAATAAACAGAGAGCATTACAATTAAAATTCATGCTAAATAAAGCCAATAAGGAACTACCACTCAAAAGATATGAATGGAACATAGCATCAGTTTAATCAACCAATACAGACATTATACAATGAGGACTCGAAATTTACCTAAATCGAACAAAGAATGGCGTTAAATTGATCCCAAATGAAGGCCGAAAACAGTAGCTACAGTTGGAGCTTGGTCAATTCCTGAGCAACAACAGAAATAGAGTGATTTCTAACCCAGCTAAGCCTCTTTGAGTTTTAGTTTTGCCTTTCGAAATTTTTGAATGTGCTTATGAGTTTTCCTTCTAGCTGCCTAAATTGCGTGTGTGAGTCTGTGAATTAAAGAGAGAAAGGAAGGCGTGTGTAAGGGATTTAGGGGAGATGAGCGATAGGAGTGAGTGTAGGTGTGTGGGTAAAAGGGTCTAGATCCTTGAGATGAGCTAGTGAAGAAGAAGAAAGAGGGTTCTGGTTTTTTTTTTTTGAGTAGAAACGGCGCTCATCCCATCTAAAAGGGAAAGGTCCTATTATGTCTAAAATCTTATCCTCTTCTAGGTTTTAGGGAAAGGGGGTTTTAATGTAGGGAAATGGGCATTGGGATTTTGGGCTTGAAGGTATTTGGCTCATTGTGAAGCTGGTCAAATTTGGAATTTAATGCAAAACTAACCTTTTTTTGTTTATTAGACCTTTCAAAAATGGCCACATTAATCCTAATTAAATTTATTTTTGCAAAAGACCTAATTAATTGAACTAATTGATTAAATTTAATATTTATTTCTTTGTGATTTTGTTCGATAATGCAATTAATTCCTAAATGCAAATTAAACCTAAGATTCATGGAATCAAATGTGACAATTATTATGATTTTTAAAATACCAAAGATGCACGGAATGCAATTAAATGAAGAAAAAACTCCTAAAATTCAGTAAAATTATTTTTGGCCTATTTTTTAGGAGTTATTTTTATGCGGGGTAAAAATTAGTTGCTCACATTCGTTTTAATAATAGAATATTAATACTAAAATCCAATAGAACCGTTTTCAGTTTTTCAGTTGTGTAACTGAAAATTAAACTTCCCTCTTCAATTCCCGATTTATTATTGCATAAATTAGCCATTTATGTTATGAATTTATGTTATGTCCGTTTTGCATAAACAATCATTCTGAAGAGTTGCACCTCTTCAGTTTTCAGCCCAACATTTGCTATAAATACAAGTCCATTCTCTCAGATACTCCATACGATTTTCTGAGTTCTCCTCATTTCTTCTGCATACTCTTAACATCAAAGAAAGCAACAGTAAGTGTGATTTGCTACCGAACTTTGTATTCGCTGAAACACTGTAGTTTGAAGTACCACTACACCAGTGTGTAATTTGTTCTATCCTGGGAGGAAATAATCTATAACCTTGGTTACTATGAGGGGATTAAATTCCTTAAGAAAATACTGTGAATTCAGTGGGCTCGGATTAACTTTTGTTTTGTTTACATCTTTTGTTACATGTTGTTTTATCTTTTCTAAAATTAGTTTACAAATACAGTTTACTAACAAGCTTAAAGAATTTAATATATTTTCTGTGTTTGTGTTATATTTATTGTTCTGGAGATTAAAACCTTTGTGGTTTTCTACTCCGTTGGAGATTAAAATCTACGTAATTTTATCGTTTGCTTGTGTTAATCTTTTACAGAAATGAGTAATGATATGGGAACCAAGTAGTTCCGATGGTGACTGCCAATGCGTCGACAAGCCGAACACCAGCGGAGAAACCCATAAAATTTTCCGAGTTAGATTTCAAGCGGTGGCAATAGAAGATGTTCTTATACTTGACTACTTCAAGTCTATAGAAGTTTATTAAGGAAGATGTTCCTGTTCTACCCGAAGAAACTCCAGAGAATGAACGCTTTCTTGTGATTAAGGCGTGGAAGCATTCAGATTTTCTATGCAAGAATTATGTTCTTAGCGGACTGGAGGACGATTTGTATAATGTCTAAAGTGGCATGGAGACGTCAAAAGAATTATGGACTTCGCTTGAAAAGAAATACAAAACTGAAGATGTCGGGGTGAAGAAATTCCTTGCCGCTAAGTTTTTGGACTACAAAATGGTAGATAGCAAGTCTGTTATTACCCAAGTCCAAGAATTGCAAGTGATTATTCACGATCTCCTTGCGGAATGTAAAAATCGAATTAATACTGATGTTGAAAGTAATAATACTAGTATTTTTACTAACAGAATTTTCATTGAAGGTCTTGTCATCAATGAAGCATTCCAAGTAGCAGTGATGATTGAGAAGTTGCCTCCTTTGTCGAAGGACTTCAAAAACTACTTGAAACAAAAACGCAAGGAGATGTCCCTTAAAGATCTCATTGTTTGGTTAAGAATCGAAGAGGACAACAAAGCTGCTGAAAAGAGAAGTCGTTGAAGCTCAAAAATAATGGAAGCAAACATTATTGAGGATACTTCTCACAATAAGAGAAAGTGGAAGCAGGCTTCTTAACCAAAAAGCAACCCAATCAAGAAGCGGTTCAACTGTAATTGCTACAATCGCTGGAAAGATGGGCACAAATCTACGGAGTGTCGTGCTCCGAAGAAAGACAAGAAGAAGGGTCAAGCAAACATGGTTGAAAAGCATGAAGATGTTCATGACTTGTGTGTTATGCTTTCTGAATGCAGCCAGGTGGAAAATCCTAAGGAGTGGTGGATTGATTCTGGAGCTACTCACCATGTTTGTGCTATTAGGGAAGCCTTTGCAACATATGCTCCTGTTAGACCCGAATAGACGCTTTCTATAGGAAATGCTGCAACGACCAAGATTGGAAGATGTGAGAAGATCTTTCTGAAAATGACTTCTGGCACGGTGGTGACTTTAAACAACGTCCTTCATATTTCCAAGATTAGGAAGGATTTATTCTCTGCTGGACTTCTTGTAAAGAATGGTCTTAAGTGTGTTTTTATATCCGATAAGAATGCAATAAGTAATAATGAAATGTTTGTTAGAAATGGTTACCTCACTGAGGGCCTTTTCAAGCTGAATGTAATGGTTGTTAAGAATAATAATAAAATTTCAGATTCGTCTTACTTAATTTAGTCAAATGAATTATGCCATATATGTTTGGGTCAAGTCAACTATAAAACCTTGCCGAAAATGATTAACTTGGAAGTATTGCCTAAGTTTGAATGCGACAAATCAAAATCTTTTGGAATCTAAGTATGTTAAACATCCTTATAAGTTAGTTAAAAGGAAATCAAATCCTTTAGACTTAGTTCACACAGATATTTGCGACATGAAGTCAATACCATCTCGCGGTGGAAAGAAATATTTCATAACTTTTATTCATGATAGTACTCGATATTACTATATTTACTTACTTAATAGTAAAGATAAAGCAATAGACGCGTTCAAGCAATACAAAAATGAAGTTGAAACGCAACTTATCTAGAAAATCAAAATGATAAGAAGTGATAGGGGTGGTGAATATGAATCTCCTTTTGAAAAAATATGTTTAGTATATAGAATTATTCATCAAACAATGGCCCCTTACACGCCCCAATCCAATGGGATTGCTAAAAGAAAGAATCGTTAATTAAAGGAGATGATGAACACATTGTTGTTAAATTCTGGTTTGCCACAGAACTTGTAGGGGAGAAGCCGTTCTTACGGCTAACCGGATACTAAATTGGGTACCCCATAGCAAAACACAATCCATTCCATATTGAAAATGGAAGAAAGGAAGCCCAACATAAATTATTTTAAAGTGTGGGAGTATTTGGCAAAAGTGCAAGTTCCTAAACCCAAAAGGGTAAACATAGGACCAAAAATCGTTGATTGTGTTTTCATAGGATATGTGATCAATAGTAAAGCATATCAATTTTTGGTTCATAAATCAGAAAATCATGACATTCATAATAATACAGTTATAGAATCATATAATGCTGAGTTCTTTGAAAATATATATCCATATAAAAAGGAATGCGAGTCGATTGGTGAAAGATCTAAATGACTCGGGAAGAAACAAAAGAAATTACATTTAATCAGGAAGATCCAAGTTGTAGTAAACGTCAAAGAACGTCTACTTCATTTGGACCAGATTTTGTGACTTTCTTATTGGAAAATGAGCCTCAAACATTTAAAGAAGCTATGTCTTCTTTGGAATCATTATTTTTGAAAAAGGCAGTCAATAGTGAAATAGAATCCATATTGAACAACCATACATGGGAATTGGTTGATCTTTCTCCTGGAAATAAACATTTGGGTTTTAGTGGATTTTTAAGAGAAAAATAAAAGATGATGGCACTATTGATAAATTAAGGCAAAACTTGTAGTCAAAGGGTATAGACAATGAGAAGATCTTGACTACTTTGATACATACTCTCCAGTTACAAGAATTACGTCCATACGGATAATAGTAGCATTAGCTTCAGTGTATGATCTTGAAATTCGTCAAATGGACGTTAAGACGGCCTTCTTGAATGGAGATTTGGAGGAAGAAATCTACATGGAACAACCTGAAGGGTTTGTGGTTCCAGGTAAAGAAAAGAAGGTATGTAGACTTGTTAAGTCCCTTTATGGACTAAAACAAGCACCCAAACAACGGCATGAAAACTTTGACCAAACAATGTCGTCAAATGGTTTTAAGATAAAATGATAAATGAATGTGATAAATGTGTGTACATTAAAAATGTTCCAAATCACATAGTCATTGTTTGCTTATATATGGACGATATGCTGATAATGAGTAATGACATTGCCAACATAAATGCTACTAGCGTATGCTAACTAGCAAGTTTGATATGAATGACTTGGGAGTTGCTGATTAAGTTATGGAGATTAAGATCCATAAGACTCCTCAAGGTCTGGAAATGTCACAATCTCATTATACTAAGACAATACTCGAAAAATTCAAGAACTTAGCATTTAAAGTTGTAAAGACTCCAATTGACGTGAATCTTGCATTAGCAAAGAACAACGACCAAAGCATATCACAATTGGATTATGCTCGTATGTTAGGATGCTTAATGTACTTCATGAATTGTACACGACCAGATATAGTTTCTGCTATAAGTAAATTGAGTCGATATACGAGCAATCTAGGTCAATCTCATTGGATGGAAATAAAATGAGTTTTGGGATATTTAGAACATACCCAGGGCTTTGCTTTGCACTACAGTAAATATTCTGCGGTGATTGAGAGATACTGTGATGCAAATTGGATCACTGGATCAGCTGATTTGAAGTCCACAAGTGGATATGTATTCACTATTGGTTGAGGAGCGGTATCTTGGAAATCGTCCAAACAAACTTGTATTGCCCACTCTACAATGGAGGCTGAATTCATAGCCTTAGATAAAGCTGGTGAAGAAGCTGAATGGCTCTGGAATTTCTTGGAAGACATTCCATTATGTCCCAAACCATTGGCTCCAATATGCATATATTGTGATAGTCAATTTGCAATTGGAAGGGCTGTGAGCATTATGTATAACGGTAAATCTCGTCATATACGACGAAGACATAAAACCATTAGGTAATTACTCTCTAGAGGAATTATCATGATTGACTATGCAAAGTCAAGCGATAATGTGTCAGATCCACTTACAAAAGGCCTAACTAGAGAAGTAGTTGAGAAATCATCAAGGGGAATGGGACTATGGCCGAGAACAAGTCATTGTGGCGGTAACTCTACCTAGAAGGCTAGAGATCTCAAGATCTAGGTTCAAGGTATCACGACCCCGGTTTGCCCTCTGTGAAACATCGTGACGGCACCTAGTTTATACAACTAGGTAAGCCTAACTTGGTTGCGGAAATAAAACTAATTGAGACAAAATTAAAGAAATAAAACAGTATTTAAAAGGTGCCACTCAGTATACACAATATTTAGCTTCTCAAAACCAATACATACTCCCAAAACCCGAAAACCCATGAATCACAAGCTACGAATCATAGTAAAATGCTCTAACTCCGGAATGTCTACATCAACAGTAAACATAGAAAGGCTATCACTATAAGATATAATAGAGAGAGAGAGACTCCTCGGTCTGCGGACGCGAAATATATACCTCGAAGTCCCGTAGAATCGCCTCGCCTCAAGAATGGTAGGCCTGAGTAGACGTATATGGATCTGCACATGAACAACATGCACAGAAAAGGCATGAGTACACCACAGCGGTACTCAGTAAGTGCCAAGCCTAACTTCGGTTGAGTAGTGACGAGGAAGGTCAGGGCCCTACTGAGATCAAATAAGTATAGAAATGACAGAATAAGATAAACAATTCAATTTAGAATCTACAGTAAGACTTTAATACGGGATAATAAGGAATTTAATAACTGAAACGGAGATAAGACAAAACACAAGGAAATACTACGCATAACAAAGGTGATAATTGGGGATCTCTCAGTATCCTTAATCTATATATATGTCGGGGATCTCGTGTTATCCCGAGGATCTCTTGGTATCCTCAATGTATACGAGGGATCTCTTGGTATCCTGAGGATCTCTTGGTATCCTCAATATATGCTAGGGATCTCTTGGTATCCTTAATACACGTACCTCAATACGTGTGCCAGGGATCTCTTGGTATCTCGCACCTCAGTTTAAATCATAAACACGTACAAGGAATCTCCCGGCATGTCGTCCCATAGTCGCAAAGTAAAACACGCAGCAGTAACACAAGAAATACTCAATTAAGCTCGACTTCGCACCAATTAAACAGGAAATTCTAACCTAACATGCTTCACATAATTCAACTATGAAAGTTTAAGCAAATAAGCAGTTAAGTCAACTAGACATGCTTTTCCTAAGCTAACACAGGCTTAAATATTGCAAGTAATAGAACAGGAAAGAAAACATACTAGTAGTTACTTAATGAAAATCGAATTTCTAACAATTGTTGCTATGTTGGGGGTTCTTGGATGGCTTTGCAACTGAGCAGTGGCCAGTTTTATGCCTGCAACATTTCAAAAATATCATGAAGACTAACTTCCTGTTCTTCTCGGGCCGGGGTTTTTTGAACTTCCTGTCGGTCACTGCGTCGCACGCTTCTATCGGTATGAGAAGTTTCGCTGACTTGCTGTGCATCCTGTGAGTCCGCGTCCGCTAATATCGGTCTAGGCGCATTATCGAGATTATGTAGTGGTGCTCCGGCGGCCGGGATAGTTACACCATTTTCCCTTTGATCTTCGAGACGGTTGTTCTCAACTTTGTTTACTTAGCCAGGCATTTTTACCTGAAATCAAAGGATCTTGGACAAGAAAAAGTGTGAAAGATGATATGCATTTGTCTAATGAAACTAGCAAGCAAATAATCATTATTATTTTTAGCCCCATGATGGGCGCCAAACTGTTTACCATAAAAATGGTAACGACAATTAAATTTGTAAAATGGGACTCTAAAAATACGTGATCTATTTTCGAGCTAGTTGTTAGAGCAGATGATTCTAGTAATATGAAATTTAACGATGGAGCACAAACTAAAGCGAGGTAAGGGTCGGACCGAAGGGCCTATTGCCCGGATGTAGGCTTGGCCGATGGGGACTTCGGTGTTGACTTCGAGGTCGATCTTGAGCTATCGGGGGTAATCGAGGATGACATAACGGTTAGAGATATAATCAAATAAAGCTCTTTATAGCCGAAATTAAGTTATACTATGAAGAACACACATAAAGATGAAGAATACATAATAAGGGCGAAGGATATCGAGGTGTCCTTGGATCAGTGAGAGCCAATAAGTTTTAAAAAGAAAATAGAGAGAGAGAGAGAGAGAGAGAGATTATTGAACTTGTGGAGAAATGGAGCAACATCAGTTCCTTGCAAGGTAGGGTTCGCCCCTTTATATAGGAGGGGAACTTGGTTATAAATACATATTTATCTAATTACGAAATATGGAGATGTGATAGCTTGATGTGACGCCTCAGCATAGGCTATGAATAGGCCGGCCCTGTCAGACTCAACCGCGTGTCTTGGGGGATTCCCCTCTTTGTCCTGATCTCGGCCTCGAATCAAGCCTCGACAAGCCCCGAAGGAGAGGCTAATTTGTGGCTTCATGTCCTCGGGGTATCGAGATACCTCCTCGAGATATCTTAATGGCGGGAAATCAAGCCCTCTGATTTCACCGCGTACAAACCTCGAATTAACCATGGATTTAACCCTAGGAACTCCAAATTTCACAAACTACGCTTTCGATCAAAAAGTCTATCAAACCTCGCCGGAATGACCTAAAATTTTGCACACACGTCACATTCAACCTTATGGAGCTACTCCAAATTCTGGAATTCCATTCTGATCCTCAAATCAAAATCTCACTATCGAACCAGAAACTTCAAATTTTGACCTTTTGGCTTTTCAAACCTAAATTAGCTACGGACCTCCAAAACACAATCCGAACATGCCCCTAACCCCGAAATCACCCAACGGAGCTAACGAAACCATCGAATTTCCATTCCGAGGCCGTCTTCACATTGTTTCGACTACGGCTAACTTTCCAACACTTAAGCTCTCATTTAGGGACTAAGTGTCCCAAAACTCTCCGAAACTTAAAACCGAACATCCCGACAAATCAAAATAGCAAAAATAAATACTGGAAAAGCAGTTAATAGGGGATTGGGGCATTAATTATTAAGACGACCGGCCGGGTCGTCATATCTTCCCATACTTAAACCTTCGTTCGTCCTCGAGCGAGCATAGAGACATACCTGAAGTAGTGAAAAGATGAGGGTAACGGCTGCGCATATCCTGCTCAGTCTCCCAGGATGCCTCCTCGACCAGTTGAACCCGCCATTGAACCTTCACTAATGCAATGTTCTTTGACCTCAGCATTCTAACTTGCCTGTCCAATATTGCCACTAGCTCCTCAATATAGTATAGATCCTTATCCAACTGGACTAAACTGAAATCCAACACGTGCAACGGATCACCGTGATACCTCTGGAGCATCGAAACATGAAATATCGGATGAACTCCTGCCAAGATGGGAGGTAAGGCAAGCTCATAAGCAACCTCCCCAACTCGCCTCAATATCTTAGGGGCCAATAAACCTCGGACTCAACCTCCCTTTCTTCCCAAATCTCATAACGCCCTTCATAGGTAAAACCCGAAGCAGAACCTACTCTCCAACCATATAGGAAACATCACAAACCTTCCGGTTCACATAGCTATTCTATCTGGATTGGGCTATACAGAGTCTATCCTGTATCGCCTTAACCTTCTCCAAAGCATCCTGAACAAAGTCTGTGCCCAATGGTATTCTAGTTTTTATTATTTCAGACAGAGGTACTCAGTTTACATCGCGATTTTGGAGAGCCGTGCAGCAGGAGCTAGGTACTCTGGTGGAGTTGAGCACAATATTTCACCCCTAGACGGACGGACAGACTGAGCACACTATTCAGATTCTTGAGGATATGCTCCATGCATGTGTGATTGAGTTTGGAGGGTCTTGGGATCAGTTCTCGCCATTGGCGGAGTTTGCTTACAATAACAGTTATTAGTCCAGCATTCAGATGGCACCGTATGAGGCTTTATATGGTAGGAGGTGTAGATCTCCGGTGGGCTGGTTTGAGCCGGGTGAGGCCAGGCTATTAGGCACAGAGTTAGTTCAGGACGCATTGGAGAAGGTTAAGAAGATTCAGGATAGACTCCGTACAGCCCAGTCCAGACAGAAGAGCTACGCAGACAGGAAGGTTCGTGATGTTTCGTATATGGTTGGTGAGCGGGTTCTGCTTCGGGTTTTGCCTATGAAAGGCATCATAAGGTTTGGGAAGAAAAGGAAGTTGAGTCCGAGGTTTATTGGCCCTTTTGAGATTTTGAGGCGAGTTGGGGAGGTTGCTTATGAGCTTGCCTTACCTCCCGCTTAGCCAGGGTTCATCTAGTATTTCATGTTTTGATGCTCCGGAGGTATCACGGTGACTCGTCGCACGTGTTGGATTTCAGTTCAGTCCAGTTGGATAAGGATCTATCCTATGTTGAGGAGCCAGTGGCTATATTGGATAGGCAGATCAGAAAGTTGAGGTCAAAGAACATTGCTTCAGTAAAGGTTCAGTGGCGGGGTCAGCCGGCCGAGGAGGCAACCTGGGAGACCGAGCATGATATGCGCAACAATTACCCTCATCTTTTCACTACTTTAGGTATGTCTTTATGCTCGTTCGAGGTCGAACGAATGTTTAAGTGTAGGAGAATGTGATGACCCAGCCGATCATCTTAAGAATTAACGCCCCGATCCCCTATTAACTGTTTTCTCCCAAGTTTATTTCTGCTATTTTGATTTGTCAGGACGTTTGGTTTTGAGTTTTGGAGAGTTTTGGGACACTTAGTCCCTAAATGAGAGCTAAGTGTTGGAAATTTGTCCATAGTTGGAACAGTGTGAAGACGACCTCAAAATGAAAATTTGATGGTTCCATTAGCTCCGTTAGGTTATTTCAGGGTTGGGAGCATGTTCGGAATATATTTTGGAGGTTCGTAGCTAATTTAGGCTTGAAATGCCAAAGTTTGAATTTTTGAAGTTTCCTATCCGATAGTGAGTTTTTGATACGAGGGTCAGAATGAGATTTCAAAAGTTGTAGTAGCTCCGTCATGTCATTTGGGATGTGTGTGTGAAATTTCAGGTCATTTGGACGAGGTTTGGTTAGGTTTTTTACCGAAAGTGTGTTTTGATAGAATTTGAAGTTCTTAAGCTCAAATACTTGATTTAATCAAGTTTCTGATGTTGTTTTAGGAGGTTTAAGTATTGGTGCAAGTTTGAATAGGATATTATGTGTTACTGGTGCTTTTGGTTGAGGTTTTGGGGGCCTCGGGATGAATTCGGATGGTTGTCGGAAGGTTTTTGAAGTTGAAGAGTTACTGAAGCCTACTGGTGCCTGTCATAACCGCACGTGCGATTTGGGTTCCGCAGGTGTGGAGCCGCAGAAGCGGCCAGGCAAGCGCATATGCGGATTTTGGACATGAGGAGCAGGTTCCTCAGATGCGGAACTTTAACCGCAGATGCGGCTAGGAAGACCGCAGAAGCAGGTTTGGGCTAGTTCAGCAGTTTCCGCAGATGCGGTAAAATTTTTGCAGAAGCGGATCCGCATCTACGAGATTAGAACCGCAGAAGCGGAAACTGGGCATTTTAGTGAAAGCCGCAGAAGCGGAACATGTTCCGCAGAAGTGGGACCGCATTACCTCAAATGCGGTCCCTTGACCGCAGAAGCAGAAATCACTGGTCTAAAATATAAATTCAAAGGTTTAGTTTCAAAAGTTAGAAAAATCAAATTGAAGCTCGGGAGAGGGCGATTATAAGAGGGTTTTGAAGAGAAGATCATTGGGTAACATTTATTTAATCCTTTCTAGTTATATTCCATCAATCTATGGTTAATTTTATTATTTAAATTCGGATTTGGGGATCAAAAATTGGGGAAAATTGGAAGAAACTTCTTAGGCTAAAATTTTGAGTTTTGAGTGGGTGTTTGACGTCCGATTTGGGAGATTTTTGTATGGTTAGACTCGCGAGAGTATGAGGGTTCTGAAAATGTAAAATTTATCCGATTCCGAGACGTTGGCCTGAGGGGAATTTTGATTATTTTACCTAATTTTGCGTCTTAACTTTAAATTAAATAGTATAATCAGTTGCTTGAGATGTTATTTATGATATGTAATTGAATTGAATAGATTTGGGCCATTTGGAGTCTGATACACGTGGCAAAGGCGTGGTTTCTAGTTGATTTTTGAGCCGGTTCGAGGTAAGTGGTTTGTCTAACCTTGTGGGGGGCATTTCCCCTTAGGATATGATATTTGATATTTGAATGACTCGTACGTGAGGTGACGAACGCGTACTTGAGCTAATTGTTGAAGAATTTATTTTTACTTGAAGTATTTCAATTGAGTTTTCTTACTTATCTGTCTATCCTAATTGTAAGCTTTTTTTGTGCTAGCTTAGAGAAGCATGTTTAGTTGACTTACTTGCCTATTTGCTTAAACTGTCTTTTTTTTTTACTCCGTGAAGCATGTTAGGCTAGAATTTACTATTACTTGTTCCGAGTTTAGCATTTTTCTTGTTTGTTTGAGCTGATATTGTATGTTTTAATTTGGGACTACGAGACGGCATCCCGGGAGATCCCCTGTACGTGGTATGTTCTAGACTGAGAGTGCGGGATACCAAGAGATCCCTGGCACATGTATATATATAACTATTGAGGATACTAAGAGATCCTCGAAATACCAAGAGATCCCCTAATTGCTATTGAGGATACCAAGAGATCCCTCGTTTATACGGTGAGAATACCAAGACATACCAAGAGATCCCCGGTTATCATTCCTATTGTGAGCATCATTTCCTTGTATTGTCTTGTTTCTGCTTACGATTACTGCATTCCTTATTTATCCTGTTTAGATCTTCGTTGCAGACTTTATCTATACTGTTTTTTTTTCTTATCCTATCATTTATTTTGTTTTATCTCAGTAGGGCCCTGACCTTCCTCGTCACTACCCAACCTAGGTTAGGTTTGGCACTTACTAAGTACCGTTGTGGTGTACTCATACACTTTTTGCGCATGTATTTCATGTGCAGATCCAGGTACCCCCACTCAGGCGCACTATCCTTGAGGCAGGGAGAGCTACGGAGACTTCAAGGTACATCTGCAGCGTCCGCACACCGAAGAGTCCCCTTCTTTACTCTATCTGTAGTATTTAGCCTTCTATCGTACTTTTGTGGTAGACATCTCTGGAGATTAGAGCATTTTTCAGTACTTCCTCTAGCTTCTGTTCCCGTGAGTTTTCGGGTTTTGGGGTAATATTGTAGACTTCCGCGTTATTGAGTTGTATATGCCGAGCGGCATTTATATACAGTTTTCTTTTAGTTGTTCAGTTTTTAATTAATTATTATGTATGCTATGTTGTTTTCCGCATTGTTAGGCTTACCTAATTATAGAAAATAGGTGTCATCACGACATGTTTACGGAGGGAGAACTGGAATTGTGGCAATGCACCATTATGCATGTTGAAACGACATACTTTTATTTATACTAGAGATGACTAGGGTACATACTAAAAGATATTCTCTGCATCGATGGGATTTTTAGGTTATGGACAAAGGAAATTTATCTGCTTCGCAAGAATTCCCAATAACTAGTGACATAAGTCGTGATTGCTCTAGATTTACTTCTCAAAGGGGAACCCATAAGTCTCCTAACTAGTATTTTTGAATTAAATACTTCATTAGTATCATAGCTATAGGGTTTTAGCTATTTGAATAACTTTGAATGGAAATTATAATATTTCATGTCTATAAATTCCTGTATGAAACCTTAGGAATTCTGTAGACCTCATTGTGAGCTTTTGCATCGATGTGTAGGTAAGATTTTTGGCCCTATAATTGGTGAGATATTAATTTTTAAATTTTTAGGGTTTAATTATCACAAATTAAACTTTAAAAATTCAATAACCCTTATGTGCAAATTATGTTGAATTCAATTACTGTAATGCCCCATAAATTTCTACATGTGATTTGGGTTGATTTCAAGCTTATAGAATACAATGTATTAAACCTGAGCTTCATGAGGTTTCTTGTGTGTAATAAAGTTATTAGAATACTTCAAATTAATTGTTTTATTAATGGTTGAGTTTTGAATCAGTAGTAATTAATAGGTCATCAAGAACAATTAGAAAATATTTAAAAGAAAGAAAACTAAGATTTCAATTCTTGGAAACACTTGGATAACGAAATGCATGTTTGGAATAAATAGAATGAGAAATGAAAATGGCTAAACAAGAATTAGGGAGACAAGGAAATTTATCTCTTCAATTTGGTTGGAATTGTAGGAGACAACCAAAAGGAATTTAAGAAAAGTATGCTTCAGCGATAGAAGCTGGACCTTGTGCGAAGGAGAAATTCTTCAGGTGTGGACGCTGCCTCACACACAAAGCATCCACCCTAGCGTGCAACTTATGAAGGTATTAAAATACAATCCGGGTAGAGAGATGTTCTATTATTTGGTCAAGTCTCTTTGAAGGCTAGAGAGAAGGGTGAGCTCCTACCCTGCTACTTTGAGGTGTGTATTTGGTCTATTAGTTTCATCTTCTAATACTCCGACTACATTTAATTTGTAAAAATTGCACGGGGCACCCCTTTTAACCTGTAGTCGCTTTGTCTTTTTGTTTGCATTCGTACCCACTTTTTAAAAAATTTCAGCTTCCCTTTATAATTGGGAAAGAGCTGAAGTTTTCGGGTTACTAAACAAAAACTTCAGCTCTAGAGCTGAAGTTTTTATTTTATAACTGGGAAACTTCAGCTCTAGAGCTGAAATTTTTATTTTATAACTGGGAAACTTCAGCTCTAGAGCTGAAGTTTTTATTTTATAAGCGGCTAACTTCAGCTCTAGAGCTGAAGTTTTTATTTTATAACTTGAATACTTCAGCTCTAGAGCTGAAGTTTCTGGGTTACTAAACAAAAACTTCAGCTCTAGCTGAAGTTTTTATTTTATAACTAGCAAACTTCAGCTTTTATTTTATAACTTGAAAACTTCAGCTCTAGAGCTGAAGTTTTTATTTTATAACTTAAATACTTCAGCTCTAGAGCTGAAGTTTCTGGGTTACTAAACAAAAACTTTATAACTGGAAAACTTCAGCTCTAGAGCTGAAGTTTTTATTTTATAACTTGAAAACTTCAGCTCTAGCTCTAAAGCTGAAGTTTTTATTTTATAACTGGCTGAAGTTTCTCAGTTACTAAACAAAAACTTATAAAATAAAACTTCAGCTCTAGAGCTGAACTTCAGGCCCGGCTACAAAAATACTGAAGTTTTGTGTAATTGCCTTTGCTACTTCAGCCCTGTGTGCTAAAGTTATGTGAAAAAGCGGGTACGCTTGCAATTGTTTTGCAAAGCGGGCACAGGTTAAAATGTGGCACAAAAAGCGGGTATAGATGCAAATGCCCATTTAATTTATAGACTCTTGAAGAATCTCGCAAGAACATTTCAAGAATAAAAGTTTTGGAGTCTGTTTGGAAAGCCACCCTGTAATTAGAATTGGTGTAATTACTAGGATAGTAATTACACAACCTAGTAATTACCCAGTTATGTAATTACGACGATCTATTTGTTTGTCATAGTATAATTGCAGTGTAATTACAAGTTTACTGTTTGGTTGCACAAGTATAATTACACAGTTAGATAAAATTTTAAATTAAGTAATTATCAAAACATAAAATTTAATGTAATAAATATATGCCTATAAATTTTTATAAGTATAAATGATATTATATTTGATATTTAAGATGTATATTTTTCGTGAATATACATTAATAAGTAATCATATATTTGTAACTAATATTGTAAAAATAAATTTTATATATATTTTAAATTAATAATACTTAGTATAGATACTTAGTTTAAAAGTTTAAAAGAAATTAAAAAGTAAAAATAAAATTTAAAAAATTAAAATAATAGAATAAAAAATTTATAAAGAAAATAAATTAAAATCAGAATAAAAAGGAAAGAAAATAAAAAGTAACCTTGTAATTATACAGTATAATTACCACCAATTCTTACTTTCCCCTTGAGAGTTGGAGAGTGTAATTACACCTCTCCAATTACATCCAATTCCATACTGACCAAGTAATTACTTGGCCAAACAAACATGCCAAACTGTGTAATTATACCCAAATCCAATTCCTATGTGGCTTTCCAAAAAGGCTCTTGAAATTTAGGGCTTGACATAGAGATAATTTCTTCACTCCAATCTTATATATTATACTCCATAGATTTAGTAGAGCATATGTATGAAGAAAGATTTGTATATAAACACCTATTCATGAAATCCAATAAAATTAATATTAAAATTGAAGATTTTAAATTGTTGACGTGTGAGCTCGTATATGTAGATTATGAATTGTTGATGTCTTTAAGCTTTGGGGTAAGATTTGGAAAGCGACTCGAGGTAAGTTGAATAAAACTTTAAGGAATTTTCTCTTAACATATATTTTGACTTGATACATGAGATTTTTCATAAATGTGTATCCATACTCGTAGGGGCAAGCGAGAAGGGATGTCACCATGTGTTTTTGAGTTCTGTTGCATATGAAATGGTGTCATGTTGTTTTGAAAAATCTTACTTTCAAAAACTTGTTAGCAAATGGCACTTGAGGTAAATGTTATAAGTTTTATTAAAAACTCATGTTGATGATAAATTAAACATTTGAGTTCTATTATTACCTTTGTTTTATAAAATGAAAAACGTAGTATTTCTTAAATCTTTATATTTTGAAGTAGCACTTGTTAAACCTTTAAAGATTGAAATCTCATTTTTTTATGCTTCATATAAAAGAAAGGATACTCCTTTGATTTGTTCAAACGATTTTGATTAACTATGAACGTCATGATTTGATAAAATAAATACTTTGAGGCTGCTTGGATATGAATTTATTTTGGAGTATCAAATATTTTGGGAGTTACTTATGTTTACCGAGATTGGCTTCGAATATATCGTGTTCGTCATCATGAAACTACACATGTCGGTGTATGGATAGATGAACATATTGTGATATAGACTGCGGTAGAGCATCCTCCTTGACAGAGTGTTATTTTTTCTATTACGAGCATGGCTGAGTTGATACACTAAGATGAGATGACCTGAGCAAGTAAGGTACATGATACTTGCCTCTAGGTACATAACCTAGTAGACACTCTTATATCGGTGACGGTATAGTACTCCTGGTGAAAGGTAAAAGATGATTTTGTTATGTATAGGCCTATGGAGCCGAAAGTGATTTCAATGACTGAATAAATTTGAAACGGTTTCATCGGTTAATATAAATATTTTTTAAAAAAATTTATAATGCATTACATTTTACTAGTTCTTTTTATTTAAAATGATAGAGTATGAACTGATATAAGGGTTTATCGCTTTATATAAAGTGTTGGTTGCATATGTTTTGTAAAGACTTGTCCCAGGAACTCGAGTTAGAGATAGTTTATGATACTTATTGGGTACCATAGTGATGTGCAGCCCTCAGGGGGCCCTCTCTAGGGTGCCACTTTATTTACATATTTTCAGGATGAGGTATGGCATGTGATGAGTGATGAGACTAGGATGACTCTCTTTCAAAGGTATATACCAAGGCACCATTTCTATTTCATGGTAGTTGTCTTGTTGATCTTACTTTCTTCTTGGTTAGGGTTTGCCCCCCCAGTATTTATTTCTATCCTTGTATCACAGAGATTCCATAGACAATTGTCATTACTTTGGATTGTAATTGAGAATTACTCATTGTCACACCTCAACGAGAGCGCGTAGTGCTCAATCGAGATAACACGGCCGAGCAAGCCTACTTGATGCCTTCTATCCAACCTTACCCGTAAATAATATAAAAATCAATAATAAGTGATATACATTAGAAGAGTAATATGGAAGTGTCGGCAACAAGGACCCGACTATAACTCAAAACACAAGTACAACATCAAGTGACATCAGGCCCGGAGTAGAGTAGGGTTCACCAAAACCTGCTGGATATAGAGTGACTGCTAACAAGGACCAAAGTTGCCCGCTGATGAACCACTTGCATCTATTGAGGATGCAGCTCCTCCAACAAAAGAGACATTAGTACATGTGAAACAATACTAGTTTCTAAAGCTAAATGTCCTCTTTCGAAATAGAATGCCAATATCAGAAGGAGAAACATCATAGAAGCAACAAGTAACAATCAATGGTATCCAAATGCCAAGTTAAAACATAAAAAAATTCAAAATACAAAAAATAATATAAATTTTTTGTTGGGAGATCATTAGCACTGATATACCATCATATTTTTAGCATGGAGTCTGATCATGCCCGATCGACTAGCCATCTCCCCATGGACAATGTGGTTTGACATGTGATGCAAAAAAAAGGTGTTACCAAGAGTAGTACCACCATGTGCGTAACATATCGTTTGATCTCCACCCGATCGGCTAGGCCACCTTCCCGCATATGCAATGTGGGTTGACTTTCCAATTCACATATAATATCAACCTCATCCAATTAAAGGGAATAATCACAATTACACAAATATTTTTATATCATCCCAAATAAGGGAAATAATCACAATCCACCCCTACACCGGCACATGTAATTTCGGGTGTGGGTCTTATGACCCACCCTTCCTCGGTTTGCTAATGATACTCCTAAAAATATTTTTTATTTTGCACACAAGGAAATAAAAGTATGAATATATATATTCTCTTTTATTCACCTCATAACATTTCACACCATATATAGTTCTATAGTACATTCAACCATTCACAATATTATTATTTCCTCGGCTCTATTGGCCATATGTAAGATTCTTCTTTCATGGCACGGTGGTCGTATTTCACATTTCATGTTTTCATTTCTTTACTTTCAAGGAACATCAACATATAAAATATTGCGATAATTATAATTTTAAGTTCATTAGTAAGGAAGGCTTTAAACACATTAGATCCATTTTCAAGTATGGAGCACAATGACTTGTAATCACAACACAAGTTAAAAATCATAAGCGAGTAATACATCGTATCTTTTTAAATACTTTTTCACAAAACACCAATACATAATTTCAAATCTTGAGTACGTAAGAACTCAAATCACATTGAAAATATTTCTAAAGGAGGGCATGGTGATTTACGATTTAAACATGACTTCATATCAAATGCACTAGCTATAACAACCATGGCCTCGTTTTATATATCACTTTAGTTCTTTCACTTTCAAGCATATTTATAGGCCATCAACAGTAAGAGTAGTTGGTATCAAGGCCTTCAGCATGATAATGAACAATAGGGGTCTTAGGCACCTTGAGTTTCCTTTCACAATTGGGAACAACAACTTGCAATTTAAACATGATCTGAAATTATACTATCTCGACTTGTTGATCACACTAGAATAATTTTCCAACGGAGAACACAAAATGATAGGAGAATGTGGAGCACATTTTTAGTATATATCTTTGCACATAAGCTTATTCGTAATAGTCAAATATATAAGGAAAAACTCGGAACATGACAATTAGAAACTTGGGCCAACCATACTTGAAACCTATGGGAACATCATGTAATTCAATTTCAAGAGAGAAGTTTAGACAACACACCTTGTTTGAGCTTTACTTAAGTTACTACAACGCCCCAACACTTCTCGCAATAACAATATATAGGAAGACAGTGAAAATTGATTAATAATTAGAAGGATTCCCATGGTATAACTCTCTTAGAAATTTTGTCAAACACCTATCGTGAAAAATAGACTACAAGGCTCTACAATGGTAATCACTTCCTCCCTCAACCAATTTCAATAAGAAACTACCCAAAATGGTTCATTAACCCCACATACTACAACCTATTGTCATATGCATGGGCTATTTCTAACCTAACAATATAATTGAACTCATAACTTCGTGCATGAATGTGACGACCCCGCCGGTCATCTTAAGAATTTAAGTCCCGATCCCTTATTAACTGCTTTTCTCGTATTTATTTTTTCTATTTTAATTTGTCGGGATATTCGGTTGTAAGTTTCGAAGAGTTTTGGGACACTTAGTCCCTAAATAAGAGCTTAAGTGTTGGAAATTTGACTATAGTTGGAACAATGTGAGGACGACCTTGGAAATGGAAATTCGATGGTTTCCTTAGCTCCGTTGGGTAATTTCGAGCTTAGGGGCCTATTCGGATTGTATTTTGGAGGTTCGTAGCTAATTTAGGCTTGAAATGTCAAAAGTTGAATTTTTGAAGTTTCCAGCTCGATAGTGAAATTTTGATCCGAGGGCCGGAATGGAATTCCAGAAGTTGGATTAGCTTCGTAGTGTTATATGTGACATGCATACAAAATTTCAGATCAGTCGGACGAGGTTTGATAGACTTTTTTATCGAAAGCGTGTTTTTAGAGTTTTTGGAATTCTTAGGCTTGAATCCGATGAAAAATTGGTATTCTGATGTTGTTTTGAGCGTTCCGAAGGTAGGAACAAGTTTGAATAATTTTTTGGGATTGGTTGGCATGTTTGGTTGAGGTCCCGGGGGCCTCGGGTGAGTTTCAGATGGTTAACGGATCAAAAATTTGGACTTGTGCAGCTGCTGGAAACTTTCTGCTGCACTGTCTGGTTTCCTTCTTCGCGTTTGTGAGAGGGGCCTTGCTTTCGCGTAGAGTAAATTTTGTACTTGCACATTTTGTGCTTCGCGTTCGCGAAAGAGGGAACGAATTCATGAAGGGTTGGGGTACAAAGCTTTGCATTCGCGAAAAGGATACCGCGTTCGCGAAGGCCAAGCCTGAGAAGGCATCACGTTCGCGAGTAGGCCTTTATGTTAGCAATGAGAAAATCTGGGCAACATAAATTTTGTGCTTCGCGAACGCGAGACACTGACCTCGTTCACGAAGAAGAAAAGGCCTGGACAGAATGTTAAGTTCTGAAAATGGGACTTCGTCCCATTTTCCATTTTTTCATAATTTGGAGCTCGGGAAGAGGCGATTTTCGGAAGATTATCAAAGAGAACAATGGGGTAAGTGTTCTTAACTTAATTTTGGTTAGATTACTCAAATCTATTACAAGTTTTGGCATTAAATCTGTAAATTTAGTTGGAAAAGTTTAGAAACCCCTCCCGGATAGATTTGAGGATTTGAGGGTTGAAATGTTATGGGATTTGGATAATTTTGATATAAATGAACTCGTGAGAGTGTGAGGATTCTAGAAATGAAAATTTTACCCGATTATGAGACGTGGGCCCGAGGGGCAATTTGGTTATTTTACCTAATTTTGCGTATTTGCTTAGGATTTAATTGTAGAATCAGTTACTTGAAGTGTTATTTACATTATCCAATTGAATTGAATAGATTTGGGTCATTTGAAGTCGAATACTGTCACACTTCCTTTTACACTACACCCGCAAGGGCATAATAAAGTGAGTTATTTCCAACTTGAAGTGACAATTGGAACGGGATTTACTTAAAAACATTCAGAGTCGCCACTTGGGAGATTAATGGTGTCTCAAGTCACCGGTTGAATCCCGAATCGAAGAAATTATTGACACTGTTTAACAGTCCGCGATCCAGAAATCCGAGTAAGGAATTCTGTTAATTTGGGAGAAGGTGTTAGGCATTTCCGGGTTCCGTTGTTCTAGCACGGTCGCTCAACTGTTATATTTGGCTTATTTATTTGATTTTAGTACATGTTTTGACCTATGTGTTTTTAACTTTGAACCGCTTTTATTATTATTATTTTAAGAGAATTGCAACGTCGTGAAAACATGTCTCGAACCGCGTCACATAAATGCACCCGTGATTTTTGACACGTTTCGACTTCGTTGAGATTTGGATTTGGGTCACATAAATGTGCACCCGTATTTACGAAGGTAAAATTATTTAAGTAACGGACCCAAAGCAACTAACGTGTTGTTATCTTTGGGAAAAGCCGTGAAATTTGCTAAACGGCCCGAATTCTAAGGATTTTAATATAACCATTTAAAAAGGGCCCCACAATTTACGCATTCTAGTTTGGCGTGGCTCACCTCATTTATTATTTAAAGGCCAATCCTAAAGAAAACTATGATTTTCTATTTAATTTGTCTCTAGTAATAAAAGAAATAGCTCTAAGTAATTAATATTACTAATGTCAACCAAGATTGAACCTTATGGAGTTATTTGAAAATTTGGGCCTAGAGAGAAGCTCAGCCCAGCCACAGGTCTGAATAACTAATTAAGGAAATTTAACAATTTTGGAGCCTGACAGCAGGCCCATTTTATCATTTAAATAACCCATATTATTATAGGATCAACTGAATTTAGAGATGCTAAAACTATTTAAGAAATAATGAAAAATCTTTTTTGGCAGTCAAAGGCTAAATCAGGACTACTCGTGATTCAATTTCAACTTAAATAAAGCATGCTAAACCAATTCAAATTATCAGATTTGACATTAAGTAGTCATCAGGATTTAATCTTGTAATCGCTTTGAGGTTCTAACAACATCCAGATTAGGGATTCGAAATGAGCATCAAAAGAGAATTATAGATCCAGGACATTGTTTAGCTGAAACCGGTATCTATATGACCAATTATTGAGGATTTTCTCTGATTCAGGATCAGTGAAATCTCAATTAACTACAGTCTAAACAAACTGTTCTGCGACCATCAAATTGGTAACATTAAACAACCAAACCACATGCAAAATTCATTACGATCATAAGAAGGAACCAGATTAGTTTACCAGTCTACAGTCCAAACAATTCCGATTATTTGCAACATCTAATTACTCATATTCTACCTATTCTAATCTACGAACATGTGCCAGATAGAAATAACAAACACAGCCAACTCCTATTTCATCTAACACTAATATGAAGACTAACTTCAGTTCAGTCAATCTATTAAACGTAGGCATTCATGGAATGAGTACAAATAATCCAAATAATCAAATACAGTCTAAGCAATCACGTTACAGTCCAATATGATAGAATACAATATGGTAAAGCAACGAATAAAACTATAACAGAAAGAGGCTTCAACTTCATTTCAATTTCAATATGGAGATCTACATTCCGATGGAATCAGGATGTGTACCTGATATTTAGAACACAAAACGAAGAAGAAGTGGAGGTCAACAGCAGCAAATGTCACACAACAACTCAAAATTTGAGTTCACAGCTTCAGCAAACAGATCAACACTAATCTAGAAGTGCATTCAGAGAAGGACAGTACCAATAGTAAACCAAATAAACTTGAAGAAACCCAAACAGACTCAGAACTAAACCCAGGACAACTTCTGAAATCAACAGCCAATAAAACCAGCCTAAAATAGCCTCAATTGAACCCAAACCCACTCGAGATTCACCCAAGAACCTCCAGAATGTCTCAGTAAACGGACTATAGGCTAAATTATGCAAATCAGACACTGACGTTCAAAATCAACTTGAAACTTTCAATGGAACAGTATTTTTGGATTTTCTGTATTTTTTTTTATTTTTTTTGGTTTTTGAAGAACTAGATCTAGAATGTGGATTTGAAATTCAAACTGGGAAACTCAGATTTTCAGAGAATGGATTTTGGGGGGAATTTAGAATCTCAAACTTGTGACTTAAGGCAAGGGGGCTGCCTTTTATAGGCAAATTCCAGGGGGAAGCTTCTAGATCCCCCTCACACTTTTCCCCCTCTTTTATTTTCAGATTTTATCCCTTAGTCCCTAATTTACTGACTTCTTTTTCAAGTTAGTACACCTAATTCCTGATTTTACCTTAGAAACCCCATCTAGAAGCTTCAAGGAAGTTCTATTCAGTTATTGCTAGATTCCCTGAACTACCCTTTTATTAGTCTGAAATTACTGAGCTGTATCAATTAAACCCAACCCCTTAGTTTCAGCTTACCGTGGTTAAACAACCATTCTGCAATTAGATTAGCTAGAACCAGGTTCAAACCAAACTCCTAAATCTAAACTAACTACTGAATTTCAAATTACCAATTATCATTAACAATCAAACCAAGTAATCGATTAACCATAATAAAATCAGTGTGAAACTAGGCAACACAAAATCCAAACAAGTAGAAACTAATCAAATTTAAACTAATCAGAAATCCAGACCTAGAACCCTAACTACGAATTAACAACAGAAAGTATGCTTTAGAGAAATCAAACATAACAAAAAAACCATGCTATTGAATTACATCAACAGAACAGAACACATTCTGATTCAAAAATGTAGAAAAAACCCTAACTACTTACTTGAACTTATAACAAAATGAAAAGAGCTATTTAACTAATCATAAAGCAACATAGAATCCTCAAGCAAAAGTGAACAATATAACCAAACAGGAAGTAGAAACTCACTGATTTTGAACTCCACAAATTCGGCTAACTCTCAATTCAAAATTTTGAGTGACTCTAATGATATTTGAATACCATTAATGGTAGCAGCGTCATGAAGGAGGCGAGGTGATGATGTGGTATCAATTTGGTGGAGTTTGGGAGAACTAGGGTTTTGGCCGACATTTTCGATTTAATGTTTGAAGCTTTTGGTGAGGATTTGAGAGGAACTGAGGCTAGATATGGAAAGAGATGGAGGAAAGGAGCCTAGGGTGTATGTTTGGTCGGATTTGGATGAAGTAACATTTTGGTCGGATAATTTCGATTGAAGATTCGAGGAGATTGGTATGGATTCGAAGGGAATTGTTTTAGGGGTTGGAAAGAGGAGAGAAAGAGGATTCTAGGGTGTATATTTGGATGGGAAAGGAGGCCGGCTGCCGCCATGAGGCGATTTCCGGCGGCGGAGCACGGCGGCGTTACAGAGGGGTACGAGGAAGATGAAATGTGTCTAGGGTTAAGGGAGGATTTTCGGACATTTTTATTATACAACCTTGAATGAGGACCGTTGGATTGAGGGAGATGAACGGCCAGGATTATTTTGATGCCAAAACGGCGTCGTTTTATTAAAAAGGGGGGGTTGGACCGGATAGGGGCGTTTGGGCTTGGGAATGGGGTGGGTCGTTTTGGCTGAGCCAATTTGACCCAAAAAACGTGGACCAGCTTATTTATTATTTTTTCCCTTTTCTTTTTCAAACAAAACAAATTAAATCCCTTTTTTTTCTTTTCAAAATTTAATTAATAAATAAATAAATAAATCCAGATTAATTCCCAAGACTAAGCTAATTAATTCCTAAAAATTGATTAAGTCCTAATTTAAAGTAGACTCATGACAAATTCAACAATTAATAGTGAAAAATGCAAAATGAACTATTTTGTTATTTTCTTTATTATCTTTCGTAGTATTGATCACTAATTAATCCTAAAATGTGACATTAACCCTACATGCAAATGCCAATTATTTTTTGTATTTTTTATGAATTAAACAATAATAAGTGTGCATAAACAAATGCAAACAATTAATAAAAAATGCCACCAAAATCCATAAAATTGCAAATAATGAAAAGAAGTTGTTTTGTTTTGAATTTATGGGAGTAATTCATATAGGGCAAAAATCACGTGCTCATAGCTGCCCCTCTTTGCTCGGGAACACGCAGAGTTCTCGGGCAAAGATAAGTGAGCAGATATGAGCGATTTTTACCCGTCCGAATACTCCGTGTGAAGCATTTTTGAAAACTCTCTGACCGAACCTTGTTTCAAAGGTTGCCTACATATCCTTGGCTAAAAGGAATCAGGTTAGTGTAGTTCGGGAAGGTTTGGTAGCTGGGACTACCAGGAACTGTGATTTCACTGATATTGCTACTGCTACTGCTCGATGACCTCCTTATTACACCGTGTTGAAACAAAAAAGAAGCTAACCTACCTATGATCTATGAATTACAAAAAGGCCCTATCTATGTCTTCAAACTTGCTCTTGTGTTGCCTTGTACTTGCGTTGTTGCCTTGAATTATGATCGAAGATGTTTTGCCATTCCCCGAGTGATGCTTGACTGTTGAAATTTGAAATATATGCCTATATTCTCCAGGCGGGCTCCTGATTACTGAACTTGAAAAGTATTCCCTTGTTCTCCAGGTGGGCTCCTGATTGCTGAACTTGAAATGTATTCCCTTGTTCTCCAGGTGGGCTCCTGATTGCTGAACTTGAAATGTATTCCCTTGTTCTCTAGGTGGGCTCCTTACTTCAATAAAATAGACAAACAAAGAAAATTTCCTGCCCCAGTTTGGTGGCTGGGCATATCATGTTATCAAAAACTCGAAAGCTAAAATTTGAATTATACTTCCCTTGTTCTCCAGGTGGGCGCCTGATTGCTGAAACTT
The DNA here is from genome assembly GCA_026770625.1 of Nicotiana glauca. Taxonomy (NCBI): domain Eukaryota; kingdom Viridiplantae; phylum Streptophyta; class Magnoliopsida; order Solanales; family Solanaceae; genus Nicotiana; species Nicotiana glauca. Next base: position 14,176 of record MU686016.1, on the reverse strand, counting down.
GAAATATATTCCCTTGTTCTCCGGGTGGGCTCCTGATATCTTGAACTTGAAATGTATTCCCTTGTTCTCCAGGTGGGCGACTGACTGCTGAACTTAAAATGTATTCCCTTGTTTTCCAGTTGGGTGCCTGACTTTAACAAAATACACAAACAAAGAAAATTTTATGTCCCAGTTTGATGACTGGGCGCGTTATGTTACCAAATATTAAAAACTTGAAATATAAAATTTGCATTGTACTTACCTTGTTCTCCAGGTGGGCGCCTGACTGCTGAGCTTGAAACGTATTCCCTTGTTCTCCAGGTGGGCGCCTGACTGCTGAACTTGAAATGTATTCCCTTGTTCTCCAGGCGGGCTCCTGACTTCTGAACTTGAAATGTATTCCCTTATTCTCCAGGTGGGCGCCTGATTGCTGAACTTGAAAAGTATTCCCTTGTTATCCAGGTGGGCTCTTGACTTCAACAAAATAGACAAACAAAGAAAATTTCCTGCCCCAGTTTGATGGCTGGGCACATCATGTTATCAAGTGTTAGAAATTGAAAGCTAAAATTTGAATTGTACTTCCCTTGTTCTCCAGTTAGGCGCCTGATTGCTGAAGCTTGGAATGTATTCCCTTGTTTTTCAGGTGGGCGCCTGACTTCAAAACATCAAACAAAGAAAATTTCTTGCCCATGTTTCAATCAAAGAAAGATTTTGTTAATATAAAATGGTGGTTAGTTGCTGGGCTCTATTCCGACTTGCTTCCCTGGACTTGCCTTGAACCGCCTCGACTTCCTGACCGACTTTCAACCGCCTCGACTTCCTGACTGACTTTCAACTCCCGACTTTGATGACCCAAGCGTTCTATCCCGTATTGTTGTTTTTGTGTTCTGGCCCCTCTATCTGAAACTTCGCTTCTCCCCCCAAAATTATCTGATTAATCCACCGATGAAACTTCCAGTGGTCCTTCATGTCTTACTTTTTCTTTTTCCATCTTTGATATATTCTGGCCCTGTTGTGCTGTGCAACTGGGAAACTTGTAGTTAGCCTTGACATTCCTCCCTTTTGTTTCGAACGGAACTGACACTGAAACATCTTACAGACAGACCTCAAAAGAATGAAATGCAATGACCTCGAGGGTTAAGGATAGAGAGAATCCGAAAACGGATGATTTGTAATGAAGAAGGAAGAGAAGAAGACTTATCTGAGTGGAACGGCTAGTACCGTTGATCATGCCATGCATTTTGGATTAACCGGCCCAGTCTGTCCAACCAATCACCTTTCAATTGCCACATTTGTTGTTTCGGACTTTCATAATCTGATTTTTCACCCCAAACCCAAACCTTTCTCATCTTGCAGTGTTTTGAGCAGCTTTCAACCACAGACTTGTCTCATTTGCCCATCTGAAAACTCACCTTCGCCTTACAGTGCCCGCGAGGGTTTTCACCAATAAGACTCTCTCGTTTTGATTTATCTCAACTCACTTCGCCTTACGGTGCCCGTAAGGGTTTTCACCAATAAGACTCTCTCATTTTTTATTTCTCTCAACTCACTTTGCCTTACGGTGCCTGTGAGGGTTTTCACCAATAAGACTCTCTCATTTTGATTTCTCTCAACTTCTGTCACCTTACGGTGCCCATGAGGATTTTTACCAATAAGACACTCTCATTTTCATCATTTTTCTTCTGGTACTGGAGTGTTGCCCCTGACACGAATGACTTTTACTTGCTCGTATTGGCACTTTCTTGAAGACTGATCGCAAGGTCTTTCTTTGGACCGTAATACAGGCTTTTGGATGGGGTTAGAAAGAAGGGTATAACAGGCTCCAAACAATTCAATATGGGTTCAAAATTACAACTTTCGGAACCAGATTTCTCACAAAAACTACAACTTCTGCCCCAATTTCTTTCTTGGGTGACTCTTGGATTTTATTTTGGTGTGACTGAACCTCAAAGAGAGGCTGCCTACGTACCCTTTCAGGATCAAGTCAAACGTAGTTCAGGTCATAAAATTACTTCGTTGTTGCGATCTTCCCTTTCTTCCACTTTTCTTTTCTTTCTTTTCATTTCTTTTCCTTTCTTTTTATTTTCTTTTCTTCTTTTTTTTCTTTTTTCTTTTCTTTTATCTTTTCCTTTTCTCTTTTCTTTTCTTCTCTTTTCTTTTCTTCTCTCTTTTTTTCTCTTTTCTTTTCTTCTTCTTTTCCTTTTCTTTTCTTTTGGACTATTTTTTCTTATTTCTCCGCTGATTTTCCCTACTCGGGCTCCTGAGTTGTTATTGATTCTGAAAGAGGGGTACGAAAGAAAATAAATGAGGCTCAAAAGGGGTAACAAAGGATAAAATATTTGGATAGCAGAACAAAATATCTTCGTCATTTCAATCTCACAAATATGCCAAATACAATCAAGTACAATTAAACAAAGAAATCATACATAGTATCGCTTGACTGCATCAGAGTTGATAGCCATTTCTACACATTTTCCTTCCACATCTGTCAGATATAATGCGCCATTGGACAACACTCTGGTTACAACAAATGGCCCTTGCCAATTCGGGGTGAACTTTCCTTTTGCTTCAGTCCAATGAGGTAAGATACGTCTCAACTCCAATTGCCCTGCTTCAAACTTCCGCGGACGCACCCTCTTGTTATATGCTCTTGCCATTCTCTGTTGGTACAATTGTCCGTGACATACTGCTGCCAATCTATTTTCATCAATCAAACTTAGTTGTTCCAAGCGAGCTTTGACCCATTCAACATCATCAATTTTCGCCTTGGCGATAATCCGAAGGGATGGGATTTCAACCTCTGCGGGTATTAGTGCCTCAGTGCCATACACCAGCGAATAAGGAGTCGCCCCTACTGAAGTGTGGACAGTAGTGCGGTAGCCTAACAATGCGAAGGGTAACTTTTCATGCCATTTCCTGGACCCTTCCACCATTTTCCGAAGTATTTTCTTGATGTTCTTGTTAGCTGCTTCGACCGCTCCATTCACCTTAGGACGATATGGGGTGGAATTGCAGTGCGTGATCTTAAACTGCTGACATGTCTCCGCCATCAGATGGCTGTTGAGATTGGCACCATTGTCTGTGATGATTTCCTTTGGGATTCCAAACCGACAGATGATATTTGAATGCGCGAAATCGACCACTGCCTTCTTGGTCATAGATTTGAAAGTTTTCGCCTCAACCCACTTAGTGAAATAATCAATGGCTACCAGAATAAACATGTGCCCATTTGATGCCGCTAGCTCGATCGGCCCAATGACATCCATTCCCCAAGCAACAAAAGGTAATGGTGCCAACATTGTACGTAATTCAGATGGTGGAGAGTGAATCAAATCTCCGTGCACCTGACATTGATGACACTTGCGCACGAAACCAATGCAATCCCGTTCCATAGTAAGCCAATAATAACCGGCTCGGAGAATCTTCTTTGCCAATACATATCCACTCATATGAGGTCCACAAACTCCCGCATGTACCTCGGTCATGATAACTGTAGCCTGTTTAGAATCTATGCATCTCAATAAACCAAGATCTGGAGGTCTCTTGTACAACACTCCTCCACTAAAGAAAAATCTGCTTGCCAAGTGTTGAATCGCTCTCTTTTGATCCCCTGTGGCCTGTGCGGGATATACTCACATCCTGAGGTATTCTTTGATATCATGGAACCACGGCTCACCATCAAGTTCTTCTTCCACCATGTTACAATAGGCATGCTGATCTCGAACCTGAATCTGCAACGGGTCCACATAAGCCTTATCTGGATGATCCAACATTAACGCCAAAGTGGCCAAAGCGTCGGCAACTTCATTATGAATCCTTGGAATATACCTGGAATCTATTGACTGAAACTATTGACAAAGTTCATGCAAACATTGCCGGTACGGTATGAGCTTTAAGTCTCGTGTCTCCCATTCTCCCTGAATCTGGTGCACTAGAAGATCCGAGTCACCCATAACCAAGATTTCCTAGACAACCATATCTACAGCCAACCTCAAACCTATGATACACGCCTCGTATTCAGCCATGTTATTGGTGCAATAGAAACGAAGTTGAGCTGTAACAGGGTAGTGTTTCCCTGTCTCAGAAATAAGCACTGCTCCTATCCTGACGCCTTTGGTATTGGCAGCCCCATCAAAGAACAGTTTCCATCCTGGCTTCTCGACCTGTTCTAAATCCTCAACATGCATTATCTCTTCATCAGGGAAATATGTCTTCAAAGGTTCATATTTATTATCAACTGGATTCTCAGCTAGATGATCAGCCACCGTTTGTGCTTTCATTGCAGTTCGGGTCACATAGACAATATCAAATTCCGTAAGCAAGATCTGCCACTTTGCGAGCCTCCCTGTAGGCATGTGCTTCTGAAAAATGTACTTTAATGGGTCCAACCGAGAGATGAGATAAGTGGTATATGATGAAAGTAATGTTTCAACTTCTGCGCTACCTAGGTTAAGGCACAACACGTCCTCTCAAGTTGAGTGTACTTCACCTCATAAGATGTGAACTTCTTGCTGAGGTAGTAAATCGCTTGCTCTTTCTTTCCCGTGATGTCATGTTGCCCCAGTACACAGCCAAACGAGTTATCCAAAACTGTCAGATAAAGAATCAAGGATCTTCCTGGCTCCGGTGGGACCAACACAGGTGGACTGGCCAAATACTCCTTAATCTTGTCAAATGTTGCTTGACATTCATCCGTCCATCTGACCGCAGCATCCTTCTTTAGCAGCTTAAAGATGGGCTCACAAGTAATTGTGAGCTGGGCAATGAACCTGCTGATATAATTTAACCTGCCAAGCAAACTCATCACCTCTTTTTTGTTCTTTGGCGGCGGTAACTCCTGAATGACTTTAATCTTGGACGGGTCTAACTCAATACTGCATCGACTTACCACAAACCCCAACAAATTCCCAGACAGGACTCCAAATGCACACTTTGCTGGATTAAGTTTGAGGTTGTACCTGCGGAGCCTCTGGAAAAATTTCCTCAAGTCTTTGACATGGTCACATTGCTTCCTCGACTTTATGATCACATCGTCTATATAGACTTCAATTTCCCGATGTATCATGTCATGGAACATGGTGGTCATCGCCCTCATGTATGTTGCCCCTACGTTCTTCAACCCGAATGGCATGACCCTATAACAATACGTTCCCCAAGGCGTGATGAATGTCGTCTTTTCCACATCCTCCTCATCCAACAAAATCTGATGATAGCCCGCATAACAATCCACGAAGGAACCAATCTCATGTTTGGCACAATTGTCAATCAATATATGGATGTTTGGCAGTGGGAAGTTGTCTTTTGGGCTCGCCTTATTGAGATCACCGTAATCAATGCACACTCTGGTCTTTCCATCTTTCTTTGGCACAGGCACAACATTAGCTACCAAGTGGGATACCGCGTGACCCGGACGACCTTCGCCTCAAACTGCTTGGTGACCTCTTCTTTGATTTTCACACTGATATCTGTTTTAAATTTTCTCAGCTTCTGCTTGATAGAAGGGCATGCTGGGTCGGTGGGCAACTTGTGGACCACCAAATCGGTGCTTAAACTAGGCATATCGTCATAAGACCACGCAAAAACATCCTTATATTCAAACAGCGCTTTAATTATCTCTTCTCTGAGCTGAGGTTCCAAATGGACACTTATTTTTGTTTCCCGTACATTCTCCTGATCCCCTAAATTGATTGCCTCCATGTCATTCAGATTAGGTTTGGGTTTTTCTTCAAATTGGCTTAATTCATTACTGATTTCTTCAAAGGCTTCTTCATCATCATATTCTACCTCGTCATCACACTCAATTTCTTGTATTATTATTTCGGAGTTAGATTGGTATTCAAGAATATGCCGAAGACTCCCCATGCATTACATATCAGTGGAACCAGCATAAAAGGGACTGTATAAGAAAGAAAAGAAAGACAAAAATAAAGGCTATCAGGAATGAAAAAGGAAGGAAATTGCATTTCATTAAAATTTTAAGATAACAAGGTTTAACTCATCCAAATGGACGGAACATAGCATCCGAATTACAACCTTGGAAATAACCCAGATTAAACTGAAAGGAAAATCAAAACTAACTACCAAGATCCCTCCGGGTAGGAAGAGGAGTAGCTTCCCAATTATTAAGCTTTGCACGGGGCCCCACGAACTGCACATCCGTCTTGCTTGGACCTTTTCCTGCCTCCAACACATTCACCTCATCAAACAGCTTTTCAAACCTCTCAATCAGCTCCTTGTCGGGTTCCACCACCACAGAATTAGGCATCGCCGTTGCTGGGCGCTTCTTAGTACCAGGCCTGACAAAGGAAGGGGAAAGGCGGGGGATGGGTTTTGGAAGGGTCCATGCTCTCTTTTTCATCTTTTTAGCTCGCCTTATGTCAGCAGCAGTGGGCTTGAAGCCTAAACCAAAAGTATCCAGGTTTCCAGGAAGAGATACCGACTGTGTGATGCCTTATAAAGAAGCACCCAAGCCTTTTCCAGGTAAGAATCCATTCTTTATCATTTCCGAAGCCACCATGATAGATGCAGCAGCTACCCTAGGCATAGGAATACACTCTCCTTCCGGGATCTTTTCAACTGATACTGTGTCTAAGACTTGGTAAACCCATGGACCTTTTGTCATCCCCAGCTTCTTCGAAAGGCATAATGGTATTACACGAACTATCTTCCCCATACACCACAATTTCCTGCCGGTCCCACTTAAATTTGACCATCTGATGCAAGGTAGACGGCACTACTTTTTCTGCATGAATCCAAGGTCGGCCTAACAAGAGATTGTAAGAAACAGCCACGTCGAGCACCTGGAACTCCATAGTAAATTCAACTGGTCCTATCGTCAATTACAACACGATATCCCCAATCGTGTCCTTTCCTCCTCCATCAAATCCTCGTACGCAAATTCTATTCTTGTGGATCCTCTCACTGTCCACCTTTAACTTTTCCAGGGTGGAGAGAGGGCAGATGTTTGTGCTGGACTCATTGTCGATCAGCACCCGGGTGACCACAGAGTCTTCACATTTCACCGTGAGGTAGAGTGCTCTATTATGCTCAGTGCCCTCCAAAGGCAGCTCATCATCAGAAAATGTAACCCTGTTGACCTCGAAAATCTTGTTTGTTATTTTCTCCAGATGATTCACAGAGATCTTATCAGGAACATGAGCTTCATTCAGAATCTTCATCAACGCCCGGCGGTGCTCATCCGAATGGATCAATAATGATAGCAATGAGATCTGTGTCGAAGTCTTTCTCAACTGTTCTACAATGGAATAATCTTGCTCCTTCATCTTCTTCAAGAATTCTTCTGCTTCTTCTTCAGTTACGGCCCTTTTTACTGGTTCTGGATTATCTTTGGCTGCTTTAACTTTTCTCAGCTCCTCAGGGTCAAAGCATCTCCTTGAACGAGTCAGCCTATGGGTTTTACAAACTTCTTTTTTAACTTCCTTCCCCTTTTATGTCACAGACACTCAGTCGTAGTTCCATGGGACGACCTTTTCACTGACTATTGGTAACTGAGTCACTAGCTTGATGATAACCGGCTCTGTGTGAGCCCCTTTTACGATCACAACGGGCTTGACAGCTACCCCCGACACTACCACTTTAGCCAGTTCTTATTTTACTGCAACATTGCTTAAAGGCTCCTTATTTATCACCACCACTGGTTCGCTAATTGTCTCCTCTACCTTGATTAATGCTCTCCCACTAGTTGGTTTCTCATTTGACCTGTCCTCAATGGCCCTGATCATCATCACGATTTGTGAAGGCTTCTTATATTCTCCTTTATGCACTAACTCTATCATATGGGTCTTGTGATGGGTTGGCAATGGATTATGAGTGATGTTGGGCATCTCTGTGGCCTGCACTTCAATTTGGCGGGTATCAATGAGCTCCTAGATGACCATTTTCAAATTCCAGCATTTTTCTGTGTCATGTCCCGGAGCACCCGAGTAATACTCGTAACTCACCGAGTGGTCCAAATTCCTTGGGGGAGGATTTGGCACTTTGGGTTCAATCAAACTCAACATGCCCAACTTTCTCAATCTGTGGTATAAGCTGGTGTAAGATTCTCCCAACGAAGTGAAGGTCTTCTTTTTCTGTAGCCTATCATTCTTGGAAATAGGGTTAGGTCAAAAATCGGGTCCAGTGGGGTTTCTGTATGCTCTCGGGGGTGGGTAGGTGCTTTGAATTGGGTAAGTAGTTTGTGAGTTAGGTGCGCGCCATTGCGCATGGGTAGGAGGTTAGGGGTATGTTTGGGCATGGTGGATAGAAAAATAGGGTACAGGGGGTGGTTAGTAGTGTTGCAGTGGGCCATATGGGGTGTGTGGGTAGGTTTGGGGATGTGGTCGTGGTTGGTGATAATATGGCAATGGACCCCTGGACCAAGCTCTCGATTCCACTACTGTAACATCTTTTTTATTTTTCTTTCCCAATGCCCCTCCAATGCCGCTCTGGATGGCCTGGGTAGTTGCCTTGATTGCTGAATAGCTCATAATTTTGTTGGACTTGAGACCCTCTTCCACCATACTTCCCATTTTCACTACCTCGTTGAATGTTTTTCCCACTGCTGACACCAGGTGACCATAGTAGGTAGGCTCCAAAGCCTGCAGGAAGTAATCAACCATCTCGCTTTCCTTTATTTGAGGATCGACTCTTGCCGCCTGCTCTCTCCACCAAAAACCGTTCTCTCTGAAGCTTTCCCCCGGCTTCTTCTCAATTTTGGTCAGTGATAGACGGTCCGAGACAATTTCGAGATTATATTGAAAGTGGCCTACAAATGCTTGGGCCAAATCATCCCAAATGTAGCATCGAGCATGATCTTGCCGCGTGTACCATTCCAAGGCCGCACCACTGAGACTTTGACTAAAGTACGCCATTAATAACTCATCCTTTCCCCCAGCTCCTCTCATCTTACTGCAAAATCCCCTCAGATGGGCTACCAGATCACCATGTCCGTCATACACATCAAACTTGGGTAACTTGAATCCCGCAGGTAACTGGACGTCGGGAAACAAGCACATGTCCTTGTGGGCCACACTCACATGTCCTCTAAGACCCTGCATATTTCTGAATGACTGCTCTAAGCTCTTAACCTTTCATATCATCTCCTCCTGCTCAAGGTTTTTGGGAGGCTTCTCTTTTTCAGCTGAGAGATCAAAACGGGGACTATAAGAGTATGGTTCTGGTGGTTTGAAGGTGGGTAATAGTGGTTTTCCTGGGTTTGAAACAGGGGTTCACTAGAAGATCTGTGTAATGCGGCGGGTGGGGGAGCCACAAACACAGGAGTAGTTGGTGGTGGAGGGCATGGGATTTGTTTGGGTGGTGGAGGTGGTGGTGTTTGGGAAGTGGTTGCGTAGTATTGCTGGTAGGTAGGGTAGGCAGGAGAGGAGTTCACAGTGGGAGCATCTTGTGGCTGAGCTAATGGTGGGATGTAGGCAGGGTTAGCAAGATAGGCTGGTAGTGGGTGTCCCTTTGCCCAGGCCTAGTACATCTCGGCCATTTGCTGTTTCAGTTTATACATCTCCTCTTTCATGGCGTTGACATCCACTACTTCTTCTTCCCTAGACGGGTTGACAACGCTTGCTTCTAGCTCTTGGTTGACCATTTTTTATGTATCCTTAGAGCGGGTATTGTATGGATGGGTTGCCAGAATGCCAGTCAACTTAACCACTTGCCTGAACTCATCATCAATAGCAACATTGTTAGCAGTTGGAGCATTAACAGATAGATGACCGCACATTTGGGGAATGAATGCACCTAAGCAGTTAATGTTTTCTATTATGCATTTGCTCGAATGCTCGCATCATCCCGGCTTTCTTTATTCCCGATTGCATCTTTTCTTTTATTTCTTCCCCCTTGCCCTTATTTTATCTTTGTTCCTATTTTCTCATTCCCTCTTGTTCTGCCATTGTTTCTTTCGTTTGGTTTATTATTTTCTCTCTTTTTGTTCTTCTTTTTCTCTCTTGTTTTCCCCTTCTTTTTTCTTGTTTTTCCGCTCTTTTTTTTCTTGTCTCTTTTTATTTTTCTCTTTTTCATATGGTTACGGTCGAATCCTATGGAGATTGCCTACGTATCATGACCCCGCATGAATCAAACCGAGCGTAGTTTGTGCAAATGAATGTAAAATGGAAGCAAAATGTTTGGGATTTTCAATTTTATTGATAGCAAATACTTCGATTACAAGGACTCAAACTATTAGACTCTGATGAAAAGACGAACTACAGACTCCACCATTAACTATTCTATCAAAAGGAAATACAGACTCTTAGTGAAAAGAAAAATACGAACGCAGACAATTGACAGGAAAAGGAAATACAGACTCAAATGACAATCATGAACACATTAAGGGTCCTGGTGCCCGCGGGACATCGTTCGGTCTCGCCACGTGCCTATATGCAAGTTCCCCCTGAAGTCTGTCCAAGTCACTCATTATCTATTTCATAAATGTCATCACCGATGCAAAGAAGGTGGTGCGAGTCATGTTCTCGCACACTTGGCATTTCCTAGTAATGTTGTGAGCAACGGTTAACATTCTCTCTCTGATTTTGCCCTTTTGTTGAAGCAACCGCCCTATCTGTTGGGCCCTGGCCTCCAAAGTCTGCTCGGCTACCTGATTTTGTTCCTGGAGTTGGTGCAAGTCCATTTCTAATTGTGCCAATGCTGCGTAGCAATGCTCTCTTTCAGTCTTGAATTTTTTTACCTGTTTGATCATTTTGTTCCCTGTGGCGATGACCTTTTTCCTTAATCCCGTGACCTCATTATCGTATTCTTCTTTCAACTGTTTAACCATGCAGGCTCGTTCTTCCGTATTTTTAGCCAATTGTTTTCGAACCCCAGCTAATTCTCTCTCTGCTTTGTTGAGGTCAAAACTGTAGTCATTCACCTTTTGCCTTAGATTTTCTATAAGCTTTGCATATTTGGCACTCCTGACGGGATTTTCGGCTGCTATCTTCATCTTTTGGATCTAGGCTCGTAAGGCTTCATTCTCTTTGGCCGACTTCTTCTTCTTACCCTCATCGGTGGTGGCTTGCACACTGTTTTCAAACTAAAGGTCTTGGACCCGCTTTTCCAATTCTCCTATTTTGGCCCTGTATTCATTTTCTTTAGCTAACCAAGCCTACTGTTCTTGCGATGATTCGGAAAACTCCCAGAGGTAAGGCCTTTTGGTCGGCCTCCCGAATGCAATTTCCCTTCTATACCAAGCGTGATAATCAGGTGACACTTCTCCTTTAGCTTGATCCCGGACACAGGTATTCGCTGCTAAATATCGACATTCGCTCCAGACTTGCCGGACTATTGCTTCAGGAAACTGGCCATCAAGACCAATCTCAACCACTTGGAGACTAAGATCGCCATATTTTGGCACTATTTGGCACCCCCCGAGTTGCCTTAAAACCCGATACGGGGCATAAGGCTGAATGATCTTAAGACCCATCAAGAGGAAATGCGGCCTTGCTACTAGCATATATATGATTTCATCAACAGGCAACCATCCAAACGTCCACTCTATTTGACTAGCAGTGAGGGACGGAAAGTATGTTGTCCAGCCCGTGAATCCTTCAGGAAAATTGACCCCCTTAATCCTCGTATAACCATCCTTCCTTGGGAATACCAAAAGCCCCAAAAAGACCACCATAAAAGCAAAACGTCTATGTTCCTCCCATTTTTGCCGGTTTCCTTTGCTACATATCTTGCTTTTCGGGTTATTGAACCCTCCTATGTGGCCATATCTGTGGTATATGAAGTGTGGGGTGTAAAATCCATTTGCCAAATTCGTGTTATGAACCATCCTGATTATCTTCAGTGAGTCTAAGAATCTGCATATAGTTACGGTTCTCGGGGCAACCAAGTACTTGTGCCTTAAAGGAACCTCGGCACTCCCAATGTACCCAGTTATTTCCTCTAGGGTAGGAGTGAGTTCAAAGTCTGAAAAATAGAACACATTGTGTGCCGGGTCCCAACATGTGACCAAAGCTCTGATGATGTCTCCCCGAGGCACAATCTCCAATAAACCGGCAAGCCCTTTCAGATATTTGTTGGCCTCGCTCTGTCCTTCTTTGCCTAGATAGTTCCACCATAGACGCAACCTCCAGAGGGATTTTATTCATGATTGAGAAAGGTTCATTTTGAATCGTGCTCATCCTGCACATTTATTAAGGTGATTTAATCAGTTATTTTGACCTAAAAAGAAAAATGACACTATTATTTTTTCAAATTTCTAATTTAAAACAAACAGCCGGTTTTGCAGATACGGCCTTTCAGTACCTCGAGAAGAGGATTTTAAGGATGTGCCTGCTAACCGTTGAAAATGACCCAACGTATATGTTCTTGCAAAAACAGCCTTCCGGCGCCCGTTTAGGGACATTCGGCTATTTTTGACAAGAATGGCATCACCCGACTTATTCATGACAAGATTAAAATTTTTGTTGTTTTTGGGTTAGTTTCGCAAAAAGGTAGTTGGAACCGATGGGGGTTGCCTACGCATCCCACACCCTGTGAGAATCAAACTGGCGTAGTTCGGGCAAATAAAACTAACTATTTTCGAAAACAAGACTCTTCTTCATTGACAAATACACTATTTCGGAAAACAATACTCTTTTTATATATTTTTTTTCAACAAACTATTTAAAAATAAAACTCTTTGGTTTTTCTTTTTCTTTTTCCTTTTCTTGATCAATAAAACAAACCATTTTTTTTAAGAACAAATTTTCCTTTTTCCCTTTTCTTCTTTTTTTATTTTCCTCAAAAATTCGGCAGAGTTTCGATTCTATTTTGACATTGGTTGTTTTTCTAAAACAGGTAATTAACTCTCTACACTGTTATTTCGTTCCTTTTTTTGTTTCAATTTTTCCAAATACTCCCAAGTCGGCCAGCATGCAAGTCCGAGACAAATAAATGCACACGCAACACATAAGATGCACCAGGACGGTCTTTTTCATTTCAGGTCACCTGTCCTAGACGGACCCAACCCCTGTGTTGAGTCCCCTACGACAAATGCACGTTATGCAAATAAGCGCTTCTAATAGGGATCCGGCATGAAGTCAAGTTATTCTAGGTTCAAAATCTGGATATGTGTTCTAGACTGTGTAACCAAGCGGACAACTCGAGTCGAGGAGGGGGCTACGTGCCGGTAACCAAAAGGCCATCCGGCTTAGTAACTTGTCCGAGCCTCTTTCTTACTTCAAGGTATGACACTAACAGAATAGGGAGTCTCAACCAGTAAACACATCCCCGGAGGTGAGAAGAGAAGGGTTTCGGCACAGTTTATGCACAGTTCAGATAATATCATAGCAGGAAAACATGTAGGAAAATCAGATAAAGCCAAACATAACAATTATTCTAAGCTCGAATTCTTAAACCCTGAACCGAACTTCTGGGTTTGTGTCCCCAGCAGAGTCGCCAGAGCTGTCACACCTCCTTTTACACTACACCCGCAAGGGCATAATAAAGGGAGTTATTTCCAACTTGAAGTGACAATCGGAACGAGATTTACTTAAAAGATGCAGAGTCGCCACTTGGGATATTAATGGTGTCACAAGTCACCTGTTGAATCCCAAATCGAGAAAATTATTGACTCTGTTTAACAGTCCGCGATCCAGAAACCCGAGTAAGGAATTCTAATAACCCGGGAGAAGGTGTTAGGCATTCCCGGATTCCGTGGTTCTAGCACGGTCGCTCAACTGTCAATTTGGTTTATTTATTTGATTTCAGTACATGTTTTGACCTATGTGTTTTTAACTTTGAACCGCTTTTATTATTATTATTTTAAGATAATATCAACATCGTGAAAACATGTCTCGAACCGCGTCACATAAATGCACCCGTAATTTTTTACACATTTCGACTTCGTTGAGATTTGGATTTGGGTCACATAAATGTGCACCCGTATTTAGGAAGGTAAAATTATTTAATTAACGAACCCAAAGCAACTAACGTGTGTGAGCACGTGATTTTTACCCTAAGCAAATTATTCCAAAAATATCAAATAAAATAATTTTATAATTTTAGAAATTTTGTTGCGTCTTTCGTATTAATTGGTTGCATCATAACTCGTATTAAAAATACAAAAATATGCATATGTATTAGGATTTTAATTTTTACATTTTTTTTTAGTATTAATGCATTTTGAAAAACAAATGAAAGAAAAATCAAAAAATAGCATCTTATGGTTTTAATTGGAAATTACTACAAAGTAGTTATTAAA